>CM062805.1:17422102-17628660 GCA_031772625.1 Pinus tabuliformis
ACTGGCTCTTCTAGTTCTGTTCTCTTGCTTCTCATTAGCCAATACCATGTGAAAAGTTCTAATTAGAAATCCAACTAAAGTGACTAATATTATTTCTTCTACTTATTAATTCAGAAATAAGTTATTCATGGTTTTCTATAGCAAATATCGAAATTAATTCTACTGCAGACTTCACAATTCAAATATACGGAAAGTAAATGTAAGGAAAATTACAAGCACAAGTACAATCACAATGACACAGTTATTTTGGACAATTGTCCAAATTACTAGCACAAGTACAATCACAATTACAAAGTTATTTTTGGACAATTGTCCCCGGAAAAACCCAATGTGGGAAAACTGGTGCAACAGATGAGGGTTTCTTTATTAATCTTCAGCAAAATCTCATGTACAAGATACAACCAGCAGAATGAAGAGGAATTTCTGTGAGAAATTTTACAAACAATTTTCTCACGCTTCACAGTGAAATTCTGACTCTGGAGAGACCTGCTGCCCTCACTGCGTCACCTTCTGCGCAGTCCCAGTGTCACTGCCTCTGCGTTGTCCCTCCTCTGCTCTGCGTCTTCTCTCTGCTTCCTGCACTCCCGACTATTGCTGATACCCTCTCTCTCCAACCTGCAACTCTCCCTCTGATTCGATTTTCTCTTGCCGAACTTCAGCGAGTGAGAAAATCGATCTACTTGGGCAACTGAGTATCTGCCTGGTTCAATTTCCAAATGCCCATCGAAGTCCTTCTTATAATCCTCTCGTTGATCAATCAACGGCCCAGATTAGATTCTAATCAATGGCTCAGATCATTTTGACTTGATCCTCGTCTTCTTCTAGAAGTTTCACACACACGTTTGAATAATACCCTTTAATTATTTTAATTTCCTAAGTTTAGACTTAGGCATCCATTAAAAATAATTAATAATTATTTTAATAAATTGTCTCTGGGTGGAATTTCCCAAAACAATTTCTGCGTATTCTAAAATACACGTGTCCAAGCCTCCCTACAAATTTTGAGGCTTAGAGCATATCCGATGCTACTAGAAATCAACAACGAAGCCATGAGGCATAATTCCATCAATGTGCTACAAATCAAAGATGAGCTCCCCCCTCTCAAGTGAAAGTATACCCTCTCACGAAGGAATCGTTTTACAAGAAATCAGCAATAAGCAAAGGAACCTCTTGACCCCATTACAAGGATTCCCCAAGATTGATTTTAAGCATGACTTGCCCTTTCTATGTATCTCTGGGACTAAACGGGAATACTTTGAGAAATTGCATCCTAAACTCCTAAACTCCGGAGCCCTATCCATATCATGCCCTTGAGTATTATGAAAAAGTTTGGGATACCTTATTAAAGAAGTGCCAGGGCAAGGTGATTCTAAACTATGAAGAATTATGGTGTCATAACTGGCCTACCCAACAGAGAATTTCCTTAGCAGCTATACCTCACAATTTGAAAGAAATCTCCAAGCTGAAACCCCGGAAAACCCTTCCGACAGCTCCTCAACACAAAATTGCTCTTGCAACCCCAGCGTCTGCCCATTCTAGACTGCGTTAGCCCCTCTCTGTCTCACGCTAGCCCTGCGTCAGCCTTTCTTGGCCTGCATCAACCCCAAGAGGCCCCGCGTCAGCGACGCTGACCCCTCTGGTGCTCTACACAGCACTTGGCTGCCTCTGCATCGCCCTCTATGAGCCTTTGCTGGCTCTGATTCACCCTCCTTAGCTACTGTGCTGCTCTCCTGGCACAATCTCTGCCTTCTCCGTTCCTCTGTACTCAATGCCCCTCAGCTGCTCTCCCGTTCACTGATTCTATCTCTCTTAGCAAACCCCGCTCTAGAAAATAGAATGATTGATCATCTGGTGTACACCTCCAAGTGACCCTCAAGCCTCCCCTTATACTTTTCCTGTTGACATCTCAACGGCCGAGATTAAGTCCCTAATCAATGGCTAAGATTAGATCTGGCTTGATCCATGTCTTTTGGACCATTCTAACATAGATTCATATTAATACACATTGATATTTTATTTTCCCTAGGTTTAGACTTAGGGACTCCATTAAAAATATTAATTATTTTAATATCTCTTGATCTGTTTAGAATCTGCCCAAACGCTTTCTGGATATTGGACATCTCATGTGCCCCAACCTCTCCACGAAATTTCGTAGCTAGAGCACATCTGATGCTACCCAAAATCAACAATATATCACTATGCACAAGCTGTAAAGGGGCTGAGGCATGCCAAGAGGCACGTTTTTCAAAACTATCTCGATGATGTTTTCCGAGTACACATCCGGAACAAACACCATCTCTGCAAGATACCATAGGAAGACCTGTCACCATATTTTCTTTACATAGATTTTGAAGGGAGCGATAGTTTAAGTGACCAAATCGCTCATGCCAAAGTTTGCTCACTTCATCATTATGAGCAACAAATACCGAGGGAACTGTTGATGGCCCAAAGTTGTTAAACTTATTGAACCTTGTAGAATCACCAGCAATGTCAGTAGCTAAAACCTGTCTAGGATCTCTTAAGTCCTTAATTACGACATCGTGAGGTGAAAATTCAACAGTTTTACCTTCACCTGAATGAATTATCTGATACACAGCTAGAAGGTTGCAGGATAAGGTTGGAAGTTGGAACACATAGTACATCATTCAATTGACTATTGTCTAGATGAATAGTTCCAGTCCCTACAACACTGAGAGATCTATCATCACCAACATATATATTTGTGGTGTTACAATCATTTAAAGATGAAAACATGGCTTTGTTTTTAGCCATGTGATAAGAAGCTCCAGAATCAATGAGCCACTCATGAGAATGAGAAGAAGAAGATACATTTAGTGCATAACGAGACCGAGATGCTTGACAACCACATGCAAAAAGTGCTATTCCTGAAGATGAAGTTGAAGTTGAAGAGTGCTCCAAATGGATGTTATGCTTCTTCATTGTTGCTTCCAAGGCTTCCTCTTCTTAAAGCATTTGGATTCGAAGTGGCCATCTCGATTAAAAAAGTGGCAATGTCTCTCAGTCTTCTTCCCTTTGTTTTTATTTGCCTTATCATTTTGTTGAATTGATTTTTCATTTTGAGGATGAAATTGATTAGGACCCTTGTTTGGGTTAGGACCATACTTTTTAGGATACTGCTTCTTAGGATTCTTTGAATTTGGTTGTTGTTGGGCAGCTAAGGCTTTCTTAAAAGAGTTTCCAAGATTAAGAAGACCAAGATGTAAGAGTTTTTCTTGTTCTCTTATTAAAGAATCACAAAAGGCATCAAAAGAGGGGGACTTGTAGTCTTGTCCTTGAGAAATAAAGGCTTCTCTAGTAGAATGGAAGGTGGATATAAACACAAAGTAGGCTGGTTCCAACTTAGTAAGAATGGAATAGATCAGGCTACCATCTTCTTTCTTAACCTTAACACCTTCCAAGAGAAGTCTAAAGGTCTTGAATTTGGACAAAAAATAAATGGAGGAAAAATTATTGGGGTCCAGCGTAAGCAACTCATTTTTGAGTTGATGGAACCTAATTTCATTCTTAATACCAAAAACTTTAGTGAGTTGTTTCATTGCTTCATTAGGGGTATCAAGCCCTGCGATATGGAATCTAAGGTCTAGAGAAATAGACATCACTATCAACCCACGTGCTTGATCTTGCCTATTTTCCCATTTGGCTGTCTTATCTTCATCTTTAGGTTTAGTTTCTTGGCCTGAGGGTATTCTGTGAAGACCTTTACTTCTAAGTAAATCCATAATGTAGAACCACCATTGGAAGTAGTTGGTGCTATCAAGAATAACTTGGCATGGACTTTCCATTTTAACAGAAACTGAAGTTGTAGATGCTGAAACTAAGTGTTCCAATAGAAAGATCTCGAAAAATTAAGCAGATTAAAAAAACGGCTTCCAAATGAAGAAGTTATGGCCTTTTGAAGAAAAGTTGTGAAAGATGCCGACGAAGTGCGTGAATGTGCGGAAGTGAATGATAATGTTATATTTAAACCTCCCCCCCCCCCCCCCCTCCAAACTTAATCTAATTAGCTCACTTTAAAAAAAATATGTGACCCACTTTTTTATAAATAACTGAAAATCACATTGACAATGGTACTTTATGAGCTACCCACTAAATTGTAACTTAAATAAAAGATAAAGAGACTTTAGAATTATAAGTGACTCACTTTTTATAATAGGTGAGAACACTTTTACATAAAGTAACTTTAAAACATAAGTTACATGTGCTTTTTGAAAAAATAACTCAACAAAAAGAAAGACTTGAACTCAAGACTTCTATTCTCATAAAGTAACTTTGGACCAAGTGAGCTAGTTTAAAAGGTTAGTAATTTTTGGAAAAGAAGAAGGGGTTTTTTTTTTTTTTGTTAGTTATTGAAGCTTTGGGGTGCATGCTTACTTGGAAAGCTCTTTTTGCCTACAAAGCAAAAAACCACACAACCCAACATGGACGTACAAAAAAAAAACAAACCTTATGGCTTGAAGTTAGCTTTTGCTGGAAACTAAATATTTTCCTCAATGTTTCTGATTTTCCGAGATCACACTAAAGCGCGATGGAAAAGAGCATACGCATGAGAAAAATCCTTCCTTTCTATTTCTGATTTGCCCAGATTGCACAGAGTCGCAAGGCAAAGAGCATACACAAAAAATGAAATGTATAGATCCAGTAATAAAAAAACAAAGAGCTAAATAAACCGAAATAAACAGAGAGATGAATAACTAAAACTGCAAATAAACATTGTATACCTCCAGATCTTAAAAATGACATAGCTAGGGCTACTGGAAACCTTTTCGCGTGAAATAAAAGGGGTTTCTCACTGGAACAGATGCTCCTAACACAATAGAGCAGTCCTCGCGGTCAGAAACAATAGATCTAAGAAACAACGATCGGATGCAATTATACCAGCTTCCGATTTGGATCATCAATGGATGCGGCCCTCAAATAGCTCTGATACCATGTAGGAATTTATAGGGTAAGTTCCTCAAACAGAACACCAAAGGACATTGCTCACAAACAGATCACAAATCAATACACCAATATTCTTAACGTGGTTAAAACCCTCAAAGAGGGAAACAGTCCATGGCCTGAGCCAACACGGCCACTTCAGGCAATTTATTAATAAAAGAAATAAAATTTACATAAGCTTCTCTCATGAACGGTCACCTTACAAATGACCCTCCGTGCTCTTTAAATAGAGATCATGGACCAATCGGGTGCTAAGCCACGGATCAAGTGTCGGTAATACCAAGGAGAGAATGAACCGTCGGATCACTTCATGTCTAGAACATATTGTAACCGTCGGATTGTAAGTTACAAAAGTACATAGTAAAGAAACACACTTTACCTACCTCTATACTAGACCAAGTTATACTTAACTATTTCCTATGTGTCGGAATATCCTAACATCTTCCTCGCCTTGTGGTTCACCTATTGTCTTGGTGTCAAAGAAAGATGGAACATGGTGCATGTGTGTGGACTTTCGCGCATTAAACAAAATTACAGTAAAGAACCGTTACCCACTACCTCGAATAGATGATTTACTTGATCAATTGAAAGATGCAAAGTATTTTACTAAGTTAGACTTAAGAAGTGGCTACCATCAAATTAGAATAGCTAAAGGAGACATTTCGAAGACAACATTCAAAACAAAACAGGGTTTGTTTGAATAGCTAGTTATTCCATTTGGTTTATGTAATGCTCTTGCTACATTCATGTGTGTGATGTATGATGTTTTGAGGCCATTTCTGGATGGTTTTGTCATAGTCTACTAAGATGACATCTTAATTTTCAGTAAATCCTGTGATGAACATGTCATGCATGTAAGAAAAGTACTTGATGTCTTGAAAAAAGAACAGTTGTATCTTAAGATGTCAAAGTGTGAGTTTGGAAAGACTTCTTTAGTTTATTTGGGTCATATTGTTGGAGGAGGTGAGTTGAAAATAGATCCCTCCAAGGTTGATGTCATTGTAAATTGGCCAAGGCCCAAGACAGTTACAGAGGTAAGAAGTTTTCTGGGAGCAGCCCAATATTGGAGGAAATTCATTGCTAATTTTTCTCTTATAGCAGCTCCTTTGCATGCGTTGACCAGCGTGAAAAAGGTTTTTCAGTGGGGAGGAAAACAACAAAAGTCCTTTGATGCGTTGAAGGAAAAGATCAATACAGCTCCCATACTCGCACTTCCAGACTTGAGACAGTCATTTGAGATTCAGACAGATGCTAGTGACTACGCTATGGGTGCAGTCCTCATGCAACATGGTAAGCCTATATGTTTTCATTCGGAAACTTTTAATGGTGCAGTGATTAACTATCCTACATATGACAAGGAATTATATGCATTGGTGCAAAGTGTGAAAAAATGGAAACACTACTTGATGGGTAAGGAAACAGTCATTCACACTAATCATCAACCATTGCAATACCTGCAATCACAATCAAAGTTGCAGCAATCAAGGCACTTCCAATGGATGGGTTTTCTTCAACAATTCTAAGAAATTTATCTATAATAAAGTTGTTGATATGCTTTCTAGACCAATTGTTAGTGCAGCTACTTTACTCAAGCATAATTCTGTTTTACATGAAAGTTATATTGAGCAATATGCATTAGATAATGACTTTCAAGATGTTTATGCAAGCTTGAGTCAAGGTAACCAAGTAGAGAAATTGGATTATCATTTGCATGATAACTTGTTGTACCATCTTGGCAAGCTTTGTATTCCGCAGGGAGAAAGAGTTAACATCATAAGAGAGGCACATACTTCTCTTATTGCTGGTCATTTCGATGTAAGTAAGACGGTGGCACATCTACAGAGGTATTGTTATTGGCCTCGTATGCTTGAAAGTGTGTCTCGTTTTATTAAGGGATGTTCATTATGTGCAATCAGTAAGCCTAGTAATAGGAAGTTAGGATTGTACACACCACTTTTGGTTCCTTCATGACCGTGGGAGAGTGTTTCTATGGATTTTGTAGGAGGTCTTCCATTGTCGAAAAGAGGTCATGATTATTTGTATGTAGTTGTGGATAGGTTCAACAAAATGTGTATTTTGATGCCATGTAAAAAGCAAGTTACAGCTGAACAAACTGCTTAATTATTCTTTTAGAATGTTTGGGTGCATTTTGGATTGCCCACATCCATTGTTAGTGATCAAGATTCTCACTTTGTGGGGAATTTTTGGTCAAACTTGTGGGGATTCATGGACACCAAACTAAAAAAGAGTACAACCTTTCATCCACAAACAGATGGTCAAACAGAGGTAGTGAACAGAACAGTGATACATCTTCTGCATGGGTATTGTAGCAAGCATCCTAAGTTGTGGGATGAACAGTTGCACTATATTCAGCATGCTTACAACCGAGCCAAGCACTCTTCCACTCAAACTTCGCCATTTGAGGCATGCATGGGATACTTGCCTAAATCTCCTTTGGATTTTATTTTTGGCAAAGATGTTGCTATTGAAGGTCATAGCGACATAGACAAAGCAAGAAATTTCATTGAACAGATCCAATTAGTGCACCAAAAGGTTCAAGAACAGCTTGAGAAAAGCCAAGGCAAGTACAAAGCAAGGCACGATAAGCATCATCAAGATCACAAGTTCCAAGTTGGTGATGAAGTTTGGCTTCACATTAACAAAGAGAGGCTCCAAGGAGAAGGTAAAAAGCTCAAACCAATTAGATATGGTCCATTTAGAATTTTGGAAAATATTGGTAATAATGCCCTCAAGTTGGATTTGCCTTCATATATGCAAAATTTATGTTGTTGTTAACGTTGAGAATTTAAGGTTGTATGAGCCTCCTTTGATTGAAGATCAAGGAGAGAATGTTCAAATTCCATCTATTGAAGACTTTTCTCCAGAATTCCTTGATGTGCTTTAGCAAGACACTATACTTGACAAAAAAACAAGGACATCAAAAAGGGGAAGTATTGATTATCTTTGAGTGGGGCTCAAAGGTACAATTCCTTCAAAAGCCAAATGGATAGAGGTTGGAAAGGTGAGGGAACTATACCCTCACCTGCTGAACAATTGAAAGTGATCCTTTTGGGGTCCAAAAAGCTTTCAGTGGGGAGGGGTCATCAAGTGCTCAAAATTAGGCTCAAAAATCAAAGTGTCAAAATCTTGTTAAACTTAGCTTCAGATCGAAGAGCTCGTCATTTTGATTCCAACGATGTGAATGACACTCAAATCCAAGCTTGTATGCAGAAGTTATAGCAAGTCAAAGTTCAAGTTTGACTTGCTTACATGGCAGGATTAGATGACGTGGCAGGTTCCATCAGTGAATTGGGAGGCACCAAGTGGCAGGCCGCCATTGGTCCCTGCATTTCGCAAATCACACATCGGTGAAGGGAGGAGTTACAGAATCGGCCCCCGGCAAGATCAAGGTTGCGATGCGATAATCACATATCGCACATCGCAATAGAAAAGCAGGTTGGCGTTACAGAATCAGCCCCGGCAGGTTTGGGTTGCAATGAGATATCGATATCGCAATCGCAAATCGCAACATTATGCAAAGTCCCACATATAAAAGACCCTGGTTTTCCGTCGATTACAATATCTCGGATGCGACAAGTTATGAATTCCGATTAATACTCCCATCGGGTCTGCCACATCGCAATCGCACATTGTCGCCTTGTTCACAGACCATAAGCTTGTAGAACTCCGCCAATTGCGATTTGCAATAAGACAGTCGATGCAGACAGATTAAGGCCCACCGCGCGGCAAATTTCTCGCTCGGTTAACAGATTTTTGGAGCAAAAATGTGGGTTCATGTCGGATGTGGAGCAATTTGTGGAACAAATAGTGGGAGAACTAGGAGAAGTCATAACTTCTTCAGTTTTCCACCAAATTGGTTGCAAAAAGAGGCTAGATAGCATTTTTTAGTATTCTGGATTGATTGGAGCAGATTTCAGAAGCATTTGAGCATTGTAAACACAGATTTTACACTTTTGAGCATAATAGAAAGGCCCAAGCCATTGGAAGCTGGACCAAGGAGACGTAGCCCAGGAGGGGTGAACTCCTTTATCATGTGCTTGTTGTAATGTGTTTTTGATGATGTTCTGTACATGTTTATGCTGTTGTTCAGATTCTGGTTTATGTTAAATTGCTCATAAAATTAACATAAAAACTCTTCATTTTACTTGCAAAAAATGATAAATCCTTAAGCACAATAAAAGCATTTTGTTTATAATCTGAGGAAGATCTTAGCACTGCAAACTAATAATCTAAATCGGATCAACGGCTCACTTCGGCCTTCCAATGACACTTCTACATCATGATTTCATCATTTCAACTCACTTTGGATAGCTTATTTTTCACTTTATGAGCTACTTGGTGGGCTTGTCACCAAGGGCTTCTTATCTTCACATTTTTTAATAATTGTAGGGGCTATTAGTCTAATTCGAACTATTTGAGGATCATATAAATAGATGAGACTCTCATTTGTGAGAGCATGATCATAACTTCTTGGATTCTTTCTCTTGTACGAGCTTCACACTTCTTCTTGGATGTCTATTGGAGATCTATTGATGCATTTTGATATATTTGGGAGCTGAAATTTTTGTTCTATCTTGGAGCTACTTCTTGTTCTATGGTTGGATATATCTCTTGTCATCTTGTAAGTGCTATATTTTGTTGAAGATCTATCTTGAATAATGTCTAATGTGTGGAATTGTTGCAATTAATTAATGCTTTTTGTGCCCTAGTTTTATTGAATATCATTGTAAAAGGTTATTTGATTGGCAATTGCACATGTTACTCATTGTATGGCAAGTAGATGAATGTTCCTAGTGGATTAGAATTGACTCTCCCCCATGAAAATCCATAGTGTTGCTTTGGGGTAGCATTAGATGTGCTCTAGCCATGAAAATTGGTGGAGAGGCTAAAGCACATGAGATCTCCAAGACCCAGAAATGGTTTGGGCAGATTCTAACCGGTTTGGGAGATATTAAAATAATTAATATTTTTAATGAAGTTCCTAAGTCTAAACTTAGGAAAAATAAAATATTAATGGGTATTAATATAAAACTGGGTTAGAAGGTTCCAAAAGTCATGGATCAAGCCAAATCTAATCTTAGCTGTTGATTAGAGATTTAATCTCGGTCATTGAAGGACCAACAGGAAAAATATAAGAAGAGGCTTGAGGGTCAGTTGGAGAACACACTGAGGGAGACTAGTCAGTTCGATTTCTGGAGCAGGGTTAGCTGAGAAATTCGAACTAGTGGTCTGGAGAGCAGTAGGAGGCAGCAAATATGGAACAGAGAGTCGAAAACAGCACCAAAAGACCAGCGTAGAGGTTGGAGAGGCAAACGCAGAGACAGCAGAGTGCATAGTCACTGGAGGGCCTACATGGGTGACATAGAGAGTCCCAATGCTGACGCAAAGAGGCAGAAGCTGACGCAGAGGGTTTGGGAGCTATGCCGAGGTCAGCTAGCTTGACGCTGAGACTGGGAGAAGTGCTATAGAATTTTCTCTCTGTTGGGTAAGCCAGTTTGGCACCCAATTGTATTGAAGAATTGTTGAATAATAAAATCCTCCCTTGCTGCACCGGTTTTCCCACATTGGGTTTTTCTAGGGACTATTGTCCAAAATATCTGTGTCGATGTGTTGATTCTTGTGCATGTGTTTGTTTCTGTATTATGGTGTGATATCTGCAGCAAAATTTATTTTAATGTTTACTGAAGGATTTTCATAAATAACTTATTGGAAAATAAGTAGGTAAAATAAATCAGTTGTTGCAATGATAGAATTTTCACATATAGAGCTTGGGTGGGTAAATGTTAAATAGTGGTTGCTAGGGCATCACATTTTAGCCTCCTTGAAGACGATTTTAGCAAGATTTTACATTATCATAGAATCCATAGCCCAAGGATTAGGCACTGGTCCAAGAAAATTTCGTGGTCACCCTTCACCTTACCTTTCTTTTTGGCCCCTCTCCTAGAGGCCAACTAGGGCTGCCTTTGAATTACATTAGAGGAGGTGTCTTGCAAAAGTAATTGGACAAAAATCTGCATCAGTGTTTGCTCTAGTGATCCTCCAAGTTTGAAGCAATTCCCACGGTTGGTTTGCAAGAAAATTCAAGCCCTAGTTGCATCTTTGGAAGCCAATCTTAAATGTCTTGGGCTGATGGTCTTTTTTAGGGTCATTTGCACATAGAGTTCAAAGGACTTGATGATTCTTGACCCTTTCCCTATCTTATCTTCACCCAGAGAGCACATTGGAGGAACTCCTCCCATGATCACTCAGAAAGACTAGGTCTCGCATAGGGTTCCTTCTAGGTATCTCTAGTAAAGCGAAAATCCTCTTTCAAGTGACAAATCACCTTGTAATGCTCCTAAATAGGTCCTATATGATATTGGAGATCTTGACCTTAGGTATACTCGTCATTATTGAACATATTTAACCCTAAGTCTTGGTCTTCCTCATGGGTCTTTCTTTGAGAGCCTTTGGCTTCTCTTGAAGCATTAAGCCTCTCCTTGAATGGGCATTGGGAATCACTTCATACCCTGTCTTTGATCCCATCATCACAAGTGATTTCCTCATACTGAGACCCCTCCCATCAATGAAAGTCCATAAAGAGCAAGGGACACTAACTGAGGTGACAGTGGGTCTTTGTTCCATTTTTGTCATTTGGTCTTCCAATTAACGCAATCCATAGACGAATATCAAGAGCATTCAAAGACCAATGTTGGCATCAATGACAACGCCATTCAACATAAATCAATGTATAAGAGATCACATACCAATAGTGCCATGATGTTATACCAATACAAAACAAGCCCACAAGGGCTAGGATGTTTCTCTAATTGAGCCTAGAGTCATCGTACGTCGTCAACGTCTAGCCCATTTAAGTTCTAGACCATTATACAAATGTGTGTGAAGTTGGAATGCTCTTTCAATATGATGAACAAATATACTAAGTATACCACCATAATGCTATAAAAGGCATTCCACAGCATAGGCAAGCATCTCATCAAAATATCTACTAGAAGGTTAATCCGTCAATAAAAGATATACAATATGAAGAGAGCACCAAGATCAATCATGAAGCCAAATAGATCTACCCCAATCACCCAATTGATAGCACAATACTACAAGCGAAGCCTATGTACCCTGTTGTCGCGCGGATTGACACGACAACGCTCAGACCGGGGGGCTGTCACTCTGATCCCCGATCCCTCCGTTCTAGCCTGTTTCCCGTGGCTAAGGGGGGTAGTCCCTGTGAGATGATGAGGCCAACTGTCGACCAGTTGGTTGGGAAACACGAGATGCGATATAAAAAAAAAAAAAAAAAAATGGTCGATGGATTTGGTTAATTTTAGCAGACCAGTGCCTTGTGGAGTCAATGTTTAAATGATTACTTGTTAAATGATATAGAGACATGAACCATGAACAGCAATCATCTATCATCAGCTAAATCATAATGCTCAAAACGATATCTGGCAACTGAAAATTTCGAAGAGATAAATGCCTTAAAACACCACGAGAATCGTAAACCATTAACTAAATATCATTTTCGCATCTCGACTTGAAAGTTTTAGATCTCAGTATGAAAGATAATAACACGAAAGCTCCTGAGACTTGCAAAAAATAATTTTCCACAAAATTTTTATTTTTATTTTTTAAAATTTTTTAAATCTTTTTCAATTTTTTTTTTTTTTGAAATAAAAGTTAAAAAAATAAATAAATAAATAAATCTAAAAAAATTTAATCAAACTAAATCTAAAATATAAATAAATCCTTTTTTATTATTATTATTATTTTTTTTTTTTTTTATATTTTTTTTTATATTTTTACATTTTAAAACCAAAAAAAACAAAAATTAAAATCTAATTCAGATCTAAATCCTAAATAAAAAAAATCAAAATCTCTTTAAAAAAAACAAAACTATGCAGAACATTTTAAATAAATTAAAACCTAAACTAAACCTAAAGAAATCTAATTACAAACTATACGCTATCATTTTTTTGATTTTATATAACTTAAAATACAATAAAACAACCCTAAACTAAACCTTAAGGAAATAAAATAAAAAACGAGTTACAAAAATCGAAATCTAATTACATGAAACTAAACTAAGGACTGAGAAAAAAAAAACTAAACGAATTAAACTATGATATCGCATACAACCCAAATCGAAACTGCAAACCTAACGTAAACCCAGAGAACAAATACGCAGGTATATACACAAAAACGACGGCGGACTGATTCATGAATCGATTTTACCTGCTGAAATGAACCAAACCTTCGACGGATAGCTGAGAATATCTGCGGTGACTGGTAAGGCGGAATCGTGACCCTCAACGACTGACGTGAGCAGCTTTCAGTCCATGCAGAGTGCCATCGATGCATTCAAGGGTTTCTTCTGCGTGCTCTCTTTTTTGTTTTTGATTTTCAAAATGCAGGTTTGCGGATGGGCAAGGAGGGCGACCAGGCAGTGAGAGGGATCGTAGATGCAGGGATTCGATGACGGAAATCAATCAAACGTATAACCTCTGTCGGCGGCCACAAAAATTCAAAATTTGCTGCAGGTGAAGGTCGATGATACACAAAACTGAACACGTTTTCAAAAAGATTCGACCAGCACAGGTGACAGTGGCCAGAGGAAGAATAAAAATCGATTTGTGCTTGCACTCTGTCACTTTCTTACGGCTTCGATGCCCAGGACCACAGATTGCAATCATACAGTTATTCGAGCTCCCACGTTACCTGGCTACCGACGCGTATATACCCGAGTGATGGCCTTGACAGCAGCAATCGGTATCGGAAATGAGAACCCGGTGACAGTGCGTTTGCTTGGCCCGTGCTTCAGAACTTTATCGGTGGCTGGGAACTTCTTTCATAAATGCTTCTTGATGAAAATCCTGTAGCCTCAAACACAAGAAAACAAAACCCTAGTGAAGACTGAATAAAACAAAAATTTGAAAACCCTTAAAAAAAATGAAACCCTAAGCTTAATAATTTACAGATTCGGCCTCTGAAATGCCAGATTTAACAATAAGAGCAGAAATACTTTCAGAATATCAGAAATTTTGAACTTCACTGTGAACAGAAAGAACAATCTCTCAATGTAAAACAGAAAATAAACTTTAACAGATTAACCCAGGGAACAATCAGCTGGGCTCTGCATAGAAAGTGCTTGCGGGAGTTGGCTGGTTCAGCCGAGAACTTCCCCGAACGCCCACAAAATTTCCTTCAAAAAATGTCTTCCTGCACATCTCAAGCAACCATCAGCAAAGAGAGAGAGAAAACTGCTAGATCTCAGGAAATAATGGAGATACCTGCCATTATTTCAGAAACCCTAGCAGCCCTCAAACCTTAGCAGGTGAACAAGATACCTGTGCTCACACTACTCTAAAAACAAGCTATGATTAATGGCTGAAAACTGAAATATGCAGAAAATTAAAGATCTCACAGCAATTCCAGAGAGCAACCCCAACACGATTTGGACCCCAAAGTCTTTTTATTAACCAGAAAATCAGATTACAAGAGAGCTTTTTCAGTACAGACTCACAGATCCGATGACTTGAAATGACCCCCTAAGACCCTATATAAAGGAAATGATCCTAACGGCTAGTTCAAGTGATCCATGTAGAAATGATCTCGACCGTTGATGAGGATCAAGACATCTCTTGATCTCATCCGTCGATTTATTAACTTAAAATATTATTATTTTATTAGTTAGGGTTTTTGCTTGATTTTTTAATTTTTTAATTATTTTTTATTCATTTTTTAATTTTTTAATTCATTTTAAAATGGATCACTGAACTAAACCTTCGGAAACATCACCTAGGACCTAGGACTTAGGACTCATGAGGGGATTTAAAACATTTCTCGACCCTCAGGACACATTACATCATGACTTTTACAAAATTACATCTTAAGGGACAAACCCATTTAATACAGACCCTCACAAAACACCCAGCTCTGCGACACAACGATAATCTAGCAGATCAACACACTAGGATTCTCCTAAAGTTCTAATGACAAAATCAATCCCGGCTTTGGGGTCAGGTTTGAAGGAAAACTCTGCCGATCCGTGGATCGGTGAGACAAAAAACCTTCCGGGACGTAGATTGTCATAGAAAGTTAGGTCCACCTAGGCAGAAACAGACTCTGATCTGCTTAGATTATTTACAATTAATACATGCAAACTGGGTTTACAATTCAAAAGATCAAACTGTTGATGATGGTAGGATGGCACGGACATGCTGATCAGGTGCTGCTTCTTTCTGTCAAGAAAAACGAGGTGCACTGCATGGGTAGTTGACCAGTAGGGGTCAACATCTGGCTCTACTTGGGGACACGTTGCTGCTTGCAGGAATGTGAGAATCCAGAATCTGCATCCATACAACACAAAAAATAAGTAGCGTCCATCCCAAAAATCAGCATATACATTAAGCACAAGAAAGATAAAAGCTCTTCATTTATTAACTATCTAATAACATGAAAAGTAAATCTAATCCTAAAACAGAAATGAAATGCTGAAAAGACGAGGAGTAGAGTTAGAAATACAATACAAAAATGCCTCACGGCATCAGATGTGTTCAATATAGTGCATACTGAGCATTTGCCTGCTTTCAGGCAAATCTGTCGGCTGCTTGTCGGATGTGCCATGTCCAATTTTGCATATGGTAGGACTCCTTCCTATCCGAAAATCAAGCTGCTCGCGGCCGTCTGATGCGTCAAATCTTCTTCTCATTTTCTTCCTCTTGCGCTTTTTCTTTCTGGCAGGATGAATTACTGATGAGCTGGAGCTTTCTGTCTCGAAACTATTAGATGAAGTACGCGTGATATGTCTCTCTTTAGCCCGCATCTGATCTTTATCATTCTTAAGTCCATCCTCGATCAACCATCTTTCAACTGAACTAATAACCTCCTCATAATAAGATGGATCTTGTTGCAACAAGTCAGAAGGCTCCTGATCTATTGATGTTATCTGTTTTCTTTCATTTTCCAATTGCTGAAATTTTTGAACCTGTATTCTAATGGCATCCATCTGTCTAGAGTGTTCAACCTTTATAACACTAATTTGTCTGGCATGATGTTCTTCCATGTCTTTTATTACTTTAACATTTTCTTCTTTTATGTTCATCAAGCAATGCTGCATGGAATTTATTTCTTCTTCATGATTCGCTTGCATGTTTCCAATTTCCGTTTCATGTTTAGTTTTCATGGCCTCAATTTCCTTAGCATGCTGATTTTGCGTGTCCTCAATCTCCTTATTACGTTTTTCCAGATGGGTGCGTAAAGTTTTAACATCATTGATAAGATTAGTTTGGTTGCTTTCCAGATTTTTCACCAGCATCTTTAAATCTTGTATTATTTGCTTTTGATCCTCCTTTTCATTGTCATTTATCCCTGATTTTTCACTATGATGATCTGCAATATTTCCGGTGGATGACACATTCTGACCCTGAAATCTTTCTTCAACAGCTGAATTACTTTCTTTCTGTTCAACAATTTTAGCAGTAGAAGGCAAGCTGTTTGGACTATCATATCTATCTTTAAAAGCATTGAGAATGTCTTGTAAAGAAGTGAAAAAATCATCAGGAAAGTTGTTAAACCAATTCAAGGCATCACCCTCTAAAGAACGGACAAATAGACGCATCTTGAAATCTTCATTATTATATTGAGGAAATCTACAGTATAAGATCATTACACAAGTAAACATGTTTAAATGCCTTTTAACAGCGACCGAATCATCACCCGAGAACTTAAGTAATTTACCAATGGCCTCTTTCGGAAGATCATGAAGATTATCAGTAAAATGACATGGTTTAAATGAATAATCCATGATGAACAATAAGGGATGATAGAACTAGATCTTTGCTCAAGAAAATCAAAAGATAAAAGAAGTGGAGTCGCCACTTGAACAACAAATCTGATTCTAAGATCCGAGAAGCAATCAACAAACAGATATGTGGTAGGCTTCTTGTCTGGGAAAAAATAAGAAA
Source organism: Pinus tabuliformis (assembly GCA_031772625.1). NCBI lineage: Eukaryota > Viridiplantae > Streptophyta > Pinopsida > Pinales > Pinaceae > Pinus > Pinus tabuliformis. Next base: position 17,439,043 of record CM062805.1, read on the forward strand.
ATGGAGTCGCCACCCAAACAAGAAACACACCGAAGAGATGCTGCTGATACGTGATGAAAAGATGCCAAAATATTGAATCTGCCAGCTCAACTGAGAGATGAGAAAGATGAGAAGATGAACGATTGTCGTTTGAAACACCGAGAAAAAGTTTCCCCGGCAACGGCGCCAAAAATGTTGTCGTGCGGATTGACACGACAACGCTCAGACCGGGGGGCTGTCACTCTGATCCCCGATCCCTCCGTTCTAGCCTGTTTCCCGTGGCTAAGGGGGGTAGTCCCTGTGAGATGATGAGGCCAACTGTCGACCAGTTGGTTGGGAAACACGAGATGCGATATAAAAAAAAAAAAAAAAAAGGGTCGATGGATTTGGTTAATTTTAGCAGACCAGTGCCTTGTGGAGTCAATGTTTAAATGATTACTTGTTAAATGATATAGAGACATGAACCATGAACAGCAATCATCTATCATCAGCTAAATCATAATGCTCAAAACGATATCTGGCAACTGAAAATTTCGAAGAGATAAATGCCTTAAAACACCACGAGAATCGTAAACCATTAACTAAATATCATTTTCGCATCTCGACTTGAAAGTTTTAGATCTCAGTATGAAAGATAATAACACGAAAGCTCCTGAGACTTGCAAAAAATAATTTTCCACAAAATTTTTATTTTTATTTTTTAAAATTTTTTAAATCTTTTTCAATTTTATTTTTTTTGAAATAAAAGTTAAAAAAAAAAATAAAAATAAATAAATCTAAAAAAATTTAATCAAACTAAATCTAAAATATAAATAAATCCTTTTTTATTATTTTTTTTTTTTTATTTTTTTTTTTATATTTTTTTTTATATTTTTACATTTTAAAACCAAAAAAAACAAAAATTAAAATCTAATTCAGATCTAAATCCTAAATAAAAAAAATCAAAATCTCTTTAAAAAAACCAAAACTATGCAGAACATTTTAAATAAATTAAAACCTAAACTAAACCTAAAGAAATCTAATTACAAACTATACGCTATCATTTTTTTGATTTTATATAACTTAAAATACAATAAAACAACCCTAAACTAAACCTTAAGGAAATAAAATAAAAAACGAGTTACAAAAATCGAAATCTAATTACATGAAACTAAACTAAGGACTGAGAAAAAAAAAACCTAAACGAATTAAACTATGATATCGCATACAACCCAAATCGAAACTGCAAACCTAACGTAAACCCAGAGAACAAATACGCAGGTATATACACAAAAACGACGGCGGACTGATTCATGAATCGATTTTACCTGCTGAAATGAACCAAACCTTCGACGGATAGCTGAGAATATCTGCGGTGACTGGTAAGGCGGAATCGTGACCCTCAACGACTGACGTGAGCAGCTTTCAGTCCATGCAGAGTGCCATCGATGCATTCAAGGGTTTCTTCTGCGTGCTCTCTTTTTTGTTTTTGATTTTCAAAATGCAGGTTTGCGGATGGGCAAGGAGGGCGACCAGGCAGTGAGAGGGATCGTAGATGCAGGGATTCGATGACGGAAATCAATCAAACGTATAACCTCTGTCGGCGGCCACAAAAATTCAAAATTTGCTGCAGGTGAAGGTCGATAATACACAAAACTGAACACGTTTTCAAAAAGATTCGACCAGCACAGGTGACGGTGGCCAGAGGAAGAATAAAAATCGATTTGAGCTTGCACTCTGTCACTTTCTTACGGCTTCGATGCCCAGGACCACAGATTGCAATCATACAGTTATTCGAGCTCCCACGTTACCTGGCTACCGACGCGTATATACCCGAGTGATGGCCTTGACAGCAGCAATCGGTATCGGAAATGAGAACCCGGTGACAGTGCGTTTGCTTGGCCCGTGCTTCAGAACTTTATCGGTGGCTGGGAACTTCTTTCATAAATGCTTCTTGATGAAAATCCTGTAGCCTCAAACACAAGAAAACAAAACCCTAGTGAAGACTGAATAAAACAAAAATTTGAAAACCCTTAAAAAAAATGAAACCCTAAGCTTAATAATTTACAGATTCGGCCTCTGAAATGCCAGATTTAACAATAAGAGCAGAAATACTTTCAGAATATCAGAAATTTTGAACTTCACTGTGAACAGAAAGAACAATCTCTCAATGTAAAACAGAAAATAAACTTTAACAGATTAACCCAGGGAACAATCAGCTGGGCTCTGCACAGAAAGTGCTTGCGGGAGTTGGCTGGTTCAGCCGAGAACTTCCCCGAACGCCCACAAAATTTCCTTCAAAAAATGTCTTCCTGCACATCTCAAGCAACCATCAGCAAAGAGAGAGAGAAAACTGCTAGATCTCAGGAAATAATGGAGATACCTGCCATTATTTCAGAAACCCTAGCAGCCCTCAAACCCTAGCAGGTGAACAAGATACCTGTGCTCACACTACTCTAAAAACAAGCTATGATTAATGGCTGAAAACTGAAATATGCAGAAAATTAAAGATCTCACAGCAATTCCAGAGAGCAACCCCAACACGATTTGGACCCCAAAGTCTTTTTATTAACCAGAAAATCAGATTACAAGAGAGCTTTTTCAGTACAGACTCACAGATCCGATGACTTGAAATGACCCCCTAAGACCCTATATAAAGGAAATGATCCTAACGGCTAGTTCAAGTGATCCATGTAGAAATGATCTCGACCGTTGATGAGGATCAAGACATCTCTCTCTTGATCTCATCCGTCGATTTATTAACTTAAAATATTATTATTTTATTAGTTAGGGTTTTTGCTTGATTTTTTAATTTTTTAATTATTTTTTATTCATTTTTTAATTTTTTAATTCATTTTAAAATGGATCACTGAACTAAACCTTCGGAAACATCACCTAGGACCTAGGACTTAGGACTCATGAGGGGATTTAAAACATTTCTCGACCCTCAGGACACATTACATCATGACTTTTACAAAATTACATCTTAAGGGACAAACCCATTTAATACAGACCCTCACAAAACACCCAGCTCTGCGACACAACGATAATCTAGCAGATCAACACACTAGGATTCTCCTAAAGTTCTAATGACAAAATCAATCCCGGCTTTGGGGTCAGGTTTGAAGGAAAACTCTGCCGATCCGTGGATCGGTGAGACAAAAAACCTTCCGGGACGTAGATTGTCATAGAAAGTTAGGTCCACCTAGGCAGAAACAGACTCTGATCTGCTTAGATTATTTACAATTAATACATGCAGACTGGGTTTACAATTCAAAAGATCAAACTGTTGATGATGGTAGGATGGCACGGACATGCTGATCAGGTGCTGCTTCTTTCTGTCAAGAAAAACGAGGTGCACTGCATGGGTAGTTGACCAGTAGGGGTCAACATACCCCTAGTCCATCAAATGCTCTATTAGTATCATCATATAGAGAATTTATGGTAAAGATCACAAGTGTAGGCCTAATACAGAATGAGGGGCACATACTCAATAGATAGTCACAAATATATCCACATATTACCTTTGTAGTTGGGACTATAATGTCTAACCTTGTAATAACATCAAATATTTCATTTATTCAAAAGATATAGCAAAATGATGATGATTAGCATACCTAATGCCGACAATTTCTTTGAATTCATCCTCCATAGTACGCACCATGTAGCTATGAAAGTCGTAGCTGAGACGCAATCTATGGTTCTGAATCAAAAAATAATGGTGCATAAGTATATACATTTTGGCTACCCATGAAACTTGAAAGTGAAATTGTTTGTGAAACTCAAATAATACATGCATCAAATTTTTTCCATCATCCACAAAGACAACTTCAGTCTATACCCTGCAATTGGTAAAAATATGGCAACATCAATACCATTCCTAGGAATTAAAATAAACCTAACATGAACATCTTTGGAATAGTATGCTTATAATAGACACATTCCATCCTTATAACTCCATTTCCCTCTTATATTTCATTTTTATGCCCTTTTAGACTAGCAATAATAAGTTACTTACAAAAATAGGCCATAAAGGAATTAAAAATGATACCACATTCAAAAACAAATATTTTGAGAGATTAATTTAATTAGTGTATTGTGTAGTTGGTAAGGTAAGCTCACTATTTATTGACTCTTTAAGTGTGAAGTTGTATTTTCTACCTTCATTTTTGTTGAGCATAGCGTGATCCTAGTTATGAGCACCAATTCAGTAACAAGCTCTTGAGAAGATAGTTGAGCCAGCGAGTGACACCCGATTCCAAACTAATTTAACAACACATCTTCAGTTCGTGCAATGACCAAATCAACAAATCAACATGCAGTGGCAATTAACGTATGAGTAAGTTACTAAGTGGACAAACTCAAGCTTTCCAACAAGTACAATTTTTTCTAGTGAAGTAAAGTTCCACTCTAATATGCTCATTTTTCAAAATTCCAGTGATTTGGGTTGTCTAAATGTTGATGATACAGAGTGACTTGCCCAAGTTCCACTCATCACTTAAACGTACAATTTGAGTGGTAACATGTCCATCTCATGCTCTTAGAAATAAGACTCCTTATGAAATGTGGTATGGCCGCATTCCTTCAGTGAGGCATATCAAGATCTTTGGTTCCACATGTTATGCCTTTATTGCTAAGGAGCAAAGAAACAAGCTTCATGCAAGAAGTCAAAAGTGTGTCTTCATGGTGTATTCAAATAGCACCAAGGCATCTTGTCTTTACGATGTGGTAAACAAGAAGTTTATGTTTTCCAAGAATGTAATTTTTCTTGAACCATCCAAGAATGACAAAATTTCTAAATGGAGGCTTCTGTGAGTAGAATTATTAGGAAATCTATCTTCCGAATCCATCACATAAATGTTATTCCATTTCGTTAAATCCCTTAATAATAATCAGCATATTGTCGTTCTTAAAGCAGACAAAGGAGGTATGGTTGTCATTCTTGATAAGAAGGATTACATCGATAAAATGTTGGACCACCTCAACAATAGTGGCAGCTATAAAAAGCTTAGCAAAAGCCCCCTTTCAAAGATTTGCAAAGAAATCTCTAATTCTATCATGTCTGATAGTGTTTGTTGCACTATGAGTAAAAGGATTATTGAGAGCAACCCGCTTACTTTGCAGATCTATGGCCTTCCTAAAATTCATAAAGAAGGTGCTCCGTTGACACCAATTGTGAAAACAATTGGTGGGCCTACTTATCTTCTTGCTAAGTATTTAGCCCAAAAGCTTAAGCCTCTTGTTGGTAATACACACTCTTTCATTAAGGACTCTTCCTCGTTCATCAATGAAATTAAAGGTTTTAAGCTCGAGCCCAATGATATTTTGGTCAGTTTTGATGTTCTCTCATTTTATGAAGATCCCCATTGATGAGGCTATTGACATCATTTTTTTTTTTCTAAATAAGATTACTCTATTAACATAAAAGGGGGTAAAATTACAACTTGACCGAAGTCAAAAACACTGCCCTGAAGGAGAGGCAAAGAATATCAAAAACACTGCCCATGACAGGAAACTTAGTCTAGAACCAGTTATCAGAACCCACGCAGGGGAACAAGTGGTGACCTTCTTGATATTACAGAGTTTACAGAAATTCACAAAAACTTGCAATTTGAACCAAAACTTGTAGAGATGAACCCACATATCAGTTTGAACAAAAACTTGCCCGCTATTATGGGCCTCAGGACAAGATAACAAGGCAACATTGAGCGAACTAATCATCTGGAGGCTCTTCCACAATTCTGCACCAACCGGAATCAGGCAGATCCCTTGCAAGAGCAGCTTCAGAATTAGAAGGGCCAGGATCCGCCGGTGCCATCACAACGTCAAGAGCATTGCGAGCTTGAGCCTCCGTAGCCTGCAAAGAAAACGGATTCGGAGCAGAGACAGAGCCAGGGCCCTCCTGATGAGAGCTAGACTCTCCCACCTGGGGTTCCTCATGAAAGACCACCGAAATGTGAGTTGTAATCCTTGGGCGGTTCAGAGAGCAATTGAAGGTGAAAATCGCAGAGCCGAACGAGGGAGAAGACGTGGAGTCTGGAGGACGGGGCTCAGGGTAATGGCTGGGCAAATGAAGACGCCCTCTCCCACTACGAGTACGAGGGTAATGGCCGGCTATGAATTCACTGGAGAGGGAGGGAGAATCGGAGGACGAGCTGGAGGGCGCACGCCGAGGAGTGCCCCTGCGGCACCGCATTCTATGGCGCAGACGGGGCATAGGGGAAACAGCAGCGGCGAGATGAAAACAAGGCTGAGCAACAACGATGGCTGAGCACGGGCGAATCAGATAGACGTCAAAACGAGGGCCAGAGGCCCAAGAGAGAAACCAGAGAAATGGTGGAGGCTGCTCCTCAGGAAGACCAGAACATAGCTCCAGCTTATTCGCCCCTTTCAAGCCGCGAGAGCCATCACCATACAGACCATAACCAGAACAGAGATCAGAGGCTGGGTAATAGTGCGAGAAGCACCCGCCATAACTATGGCATTGAAGAGAGCCGAGGTCTGGGGCTGTCCAGAGCGTGCGGAGGCGATAAACATATCGGAAGACAGGCTGGGAGGATCAGAGCCGCTTGAGGTGAAGCAAATGAACTCTGCGTTCCTCAAATGCCGAGGTTCTTCATTCAGCAGGGGTTTATCTGTGCGGTACTGGGTAGGCAGGTGTCGTTCCACCTCGCCCCACCCCTGTCCCATCGCATTTACATCCTGGCTATACACCTGCATCCGGGGGGCTATTGACATCATTAATAACATTACTGACCCTAAAATTGCTAGATTAGTCAACATTTGCTTAAAATCTACTTTCTTCAGCTTTCAAGATGAAATTTATGAGCAGACATGTGGAGTTGCTATGGGCTCCCCTCTCTCCCCTATTGTGGCAAATCTTTTCATGGAGGATTTTGAGGCTAAAGCCCTTGCTTCTTCTCCTTTCTGCCCTAAGCTTTGGAAAAGATATGTTGACGATATCTTTATCATTTGGCCCCATGGTCGTGAAAAGCTTGAAATCTTTAAACAACATCTTAATAATCAATCTGAATTTATTAAATTCACTATGGAGATTGAAGTTAATGGCAGCATTCCCTTTCTTGATGTCCTCATCACCAAGGAGGAGGACAATTCCATCTTCCATCAGGTTTTCCGCAAGGAGACTTACACTGAACAATATCTCCATGCCAATTCCCATCATCACCTTGCCCAAAATTTGGTGTTTTAAACACCCTTGCTACCAAAGCCCTTAGGATTTCTAATGATCATCATATCAATGATGAGAAAGCTCATCTTTTAGAGGTTTTCATGAACAATGGTTATAGAAAGCATCAAGGCCTTAAAGCCTTCCAAAAAGCGAATAAAGGTCCTAGAGTTAAGATTGATCCCAACAATCTTGTTGCCACTGTTCATCTTCCTTTTATTCAAGGAACCATTGAAAAGTTGGCTTGTATTCTTAGGAAAAACAATATCTCTACAACCTTCAAGCCGCTTAACACTATTCGTTCTTCCCTTATGTCTATCAAAGACCGGATTGACCCCTCTAACACTAAAGGGGTTTACATGATCCCTTGTTCCTGTGGGAAGCCTTATATAGGTGAGACAAGTCATTCTATCAAGTGTAGAATTCAGGATCACACTGCAAACATTAGGTATGATTGCTCTCATTCTTCGGCTATTGCTGGGATTCTACAAAGACTAAGCATCACATTTGTATTGAGGATGCTTGTGTCCTTGCTAAGATTTCTCATTATCATCACAGAAAGTTCAAGGAAGCCATCAAGATAGAGAAACGGGCTGCCAATAATCTAAACATGGATGATGGCTAGAAAATCGGTAGAAATTGGATTCTTGCTCCCTCCTCGAGGTATAGATCTTCTTAATTTCCTCCCTTTTTCTTTTTTTTCCTCCTCTTTCCTTCCTTGGTTCTTTGTTCTGCCCCTTCTCCCCCTTTATTTCCTATGTCTTAACACTTTTTTTGTTTAGGTATTATTTAATTATTCTATTTTTTAATGATTATTACTATTCACTTATTTATTTACTATTTATCATTACTATTACTATTTATTTAATTATTTTTAATCAATACTATTTTTTTAATTATTATTATTAATTAATTTCTATTTTATTTTATATATTCTTATTTTTATTTTTCCTTTGGTTATTTTATTATTTTATTATTTATTTATTAAAAATATTTTATTCATAATAATTTAATAATATTATTAATATTTAGTTATTATATATTTAATAATATTATTGACCTTAATTTTATTTTACCTCTGATATTTTACCTTTAGTTATTATTATAATACTATTAATTTTATTATTTGTTTATTAATTATAATTTATTTACAGGTTAAATTATTAATATTTAATAATTATACATTTAACCCTTAATAATATTATTAACCTTAATTTTATATTTCCTTTGACTTAATATGTATTTATTTATTAATAATACTTTATTTATAATTATTTAATAAGTCTATTAATATTTAATCCTAGTTTTATTAGACTTACCAACCCCTAATAATTTTATTAACCTTAATACTATATATATATATATATATATATATATATATATATATATATTTTCTTTTTATTCTTTCTACTATTACTATATAACCTATTCTCTCATTTATTCTAATTCTTTATTATTTCTCTCCTAATAGTTATTTGCTTTGACCTTTGACCTAATCCTCTAGTTCTTAGGACGCCTCCCCTTTTTATACCCTTGTCGGATCATATTCTCTTCATCTAATCGTCTTGAAGATGAATCACATTGTTGGTTTGAAACGCATCAACAATTATAATATTTATGTGATCAATCTGGAAGACAAATTTCTTAATTACAAAATTGTTGAGTAGCAGCTTGATCGCCTATATAGATTCACTCATGTAAAGACATCATAAATTTGAAAACAAAATTCCACATTTTAAAGGGGGGTCTCTATCTTTAAGCAATCTCTAGAATCTCCTTTTCAAGCACCATGTCTCACTCATAAACTTCTAGCCACTTCATCAGATCAAGAAGATCCTTCGCATGACGTGATTGAGAGGATTGGAAGGTTGAATCTTGATGCAACACCATCTCAATTAATGGAGTAACCTGGACCATCTCAGAAAGGTCCACCAAGATGGCTCATCAAAACACTTGAAATTCTTTATCCTGATGAGTTCAAAAAGACAAGAACCAAAGGTTCCACCATACCAATTGGAGATTATGTAGATTATTATAATTCAGGAGATGTAAATGATATGGATGCTTCATATGAATGTGAGCTGAATTTATCTACTAATTTTGAACCAACTTCCTTGGAAGAAGCTACTTCTCATAATAAGTGAAAAGAACAATGCATAAGGAGTATGACGCTCTTATCAATAATGGAACATGGAAGTTGATGGACTCTCCATTAAAAACCAAACCAATTGGCTGCAAGTGGGTCTACAAGAACAAGTATAAATCAGATTACTCACTTGACAAGCACAAAGCAAGGCTCGTGGCAAAAGGATTTGCACAAAAGGAATGCATTGATTATGAATACACATTTTCCCCCACAACAAAATGGGACACCATCTGCACTCTCTTTGCCTTGACAACACAAAATGGATGGAAAGTCCATCAAATATGTAAATATTGCTTTCTTGAATGGAGACTTGAAAGAGAATGTCTTCATGTCTCAACCAAAAGGTTTTATTGTGAAGGGGCAAGAATAGAAAGTGTGCAAACTCATTAAATCCTTATATGGCCTAAAACAAGTACCTCGAGCTTGGTATGAAAAGTTAACTGAGCATCTTCTGAAATTGAATTTCAAACACTTTAATCACGATCATGCAACTCTTTTTGTCAAGAAATTTGGTAAAACTATTGTATATCTTATAGTGTTATATGTAGAATGATTTGTTGATGACAGGGAACAATGAGAGCTATATTGCAGCCATAAAGAAATAGTTGAAGAAGGGCTTCAAGATTGGGACATCTTCACTATTTAGTATTACTTGGGCATTGAAGTGACTCAACATCCAAAGTACATGTTCATCTCCCAAAATAAGTACATTGGAAAATTGTTGAACAGGTTTGGTATGGTTGAATGTAGCCCTCTTTCTATTGTTCAATAATGGAACATGGAAGTTGATGGACTCTCCATTCAGAACCAAACCAATTGGCTGCAAGTGGGTCTACAAGAACAAGTATAAATCAGATTACTCACTTGACAAGCACAAAGCAAGGCTCGTGGCAAAAGGATTTGCACAAAAGGAATGCATTGATTATCAATACACATTTTCCCACACAACAAAATGGAACACCATCTGCACTCTCTTTGCCTTGACAACATAAAATGGACGGAAAGTCCATCAAATATGTAAATATTGCTTTCTTGAATGGAGACTTGAAAGAGAATGTCTTCATGTCTCAACCAAAAGGTTTTGTTGTGAAGGGACAAGAATAGAAAGTGTGCAAACTCATTAAATCCTTATATGGCCTAAAACAAGTACCGCGAGCTTGGTATGAAAAGTTAACTGAGCATCTTCTGAAATTGAATTTCAAACACTTTAATCACGATCATGCAACTCTTTTTGTCAAGAAAGTTGGTAACATATTGTATATCTTATAGTGTTATATGTAGAATGATTTGTTGATGACAGGGAACAATGAGAGCTATATTGCAGCCATAAAGAAATAGTTGAAAGAAGGGCTTCAAGATTGGGACATCTTCACTATTTAGTATTACTTGGGCATTGAAGTGACTCAACATCCAAAGTACATGTTCATCTCCCAAAATAAGTACATTGGAAAATTGTTGAACAGGTTTGGTATGGTTGAATGTAGCCCTCTTTCTATTGCAACGGAACAAAATTTGAAGCTCACATCAAAAGAAGGGAATGAATTTGAGGATGCAACCAAGTAAGGACAACTTGGGAAACCTTATGTTGGGATTCTTTCCAAGTTCAAAGAAAAACCTTGTGAAGAAAATTGTTCTACTATAAAAAAAGTTTTGAAATTCTTGAAGGGAACTCAAGATTTTGGACTTAGGTATTCCAAGGTGACTTTTGCTTGATTGGGTATTCTGATTTATGCTTTGATAGGGAAAAAGGAAAATGGAGTGTTGACTTTATGCTATCTCATGAGTCTTGGATCAGCAGTTGTCTCTTGGAGATCACGCAAACAGTGAATTCCAACAAATTCCATGATAGAGGTAGAATATGTGGCAACTATAAAAACAGCAAAGGAAATCATGTGGCTCAAGAAAATACTTGAAGATAGACAAGTGAATTATACTCTTCTTTTGTTTGAAAATACTTTTATAATCAAGTTGGCTAAGAATCCCATATTCCATGATTGAACCAAGCACAACAATACAAAGGATCTTTTGATTTGATATCATGTAGATGCCAAGATTATTCATTTGAGAAATTGTTCCACAAATGACCAAATTGTGGACAACTTCTCCAAAGCACTCGAAAGATAAAAATTGAAAAGTTCAAAATGATGCTTGGGCTCACAAACACACCTTCAGCTTAGGGGGCAATGTTAGAAACATAATACTTCAAGACTTTTGCGTCATCGTAAATAACTTGTAAATGGTAAAAGAAATATGAATGGATAGGTGAATATGAAAGGTCAATAGACCTCTTAGAAGATGAAACCAAGAGTCACCTTATTTTATTAATATGAATGTTAAAGCAAATTATCCAAGTATGAGCCTTTGGAGTTACACCTCAGCCTGACATGACCCACATCTAAGAAGCAACATCATCATGTGTGAGAGGAAGAGCATAAGGTACAACATTGCCTGGTATAGTCTCCATCAAACACCTGATATCATGGGGATTAGTTGAACAAATGCTAGAAATGTCTATGGGAAATATCCATGGATAATCCATAGATATCATTTGTAGAACTTCTGGTTGTGATCAGAATCATAAGTGCATCGATCCTCCAGTCACCCCTACAAGTCATGAGGTAAAAGGCATGTATCTGGTGACCCCTATATTTTTCCCTTGGAATACAATTCGTCCCACCCTCAAGCCCATAGGTGAGGATGAGATCACTGGTACATTGCCAGCCCCCATCAACAATTGGCTCACCAAGAGACCAAATGTCACAAGTCAGATTTGAATTTGGGTGGAGACTCTAACAGTGACAATTTATCCTCTCACCACCCACGATAGAGCCAATTGACATCTAATCACCCCTATATAACGCAAATAAATGTTTTTTAAATGTGCTTGCAATAAAATTAATTACACCTTTTCTCTACACTAAATCACTTTATTGATACCACATTAACCACTTTATCGATACCACATTAACATTAGCTAAAACAGAAATAAACTCTAGAACTTGCATAAAATTTATATACATTGACGAAATGACCATCACACTGGCAGAGAGTTACCTGTCTATAGTTCAACTACTCATAGTAAGGTTTTAATTACATCATACATGTGTCTGCTGGCATTAATCCTGTGAAAAGAAAATAATCCTTCTTTTAATTCAAAAAATCAAATACTAACCGTGATGAAGGCCAAACGTAATGCAGTGTAGTCTCCCTTCATTACAGATCGGAAAAACTGCCGCAAAAAGCAAATCTGCAAATACCATACAAAACAAAATATTTTACATGTCAATGTCAAAGGGCAATTCTTTTTCTTCTTTCCCTACTCTAACCCTATTTTTTTCACCTCATACATTTAGTTTTTGAAGGATAAACTCAATAGAATGCATTAGGATAAACAAGCAGTTACATGAAGATTTAACATGAGGTGACGAATTACCATTCACAAACGTAGTTCCTTCTTTAGAACAGTACAAAAACAACTTTCAATGAAATCCATTGTCATATTGCTGGAATGGCCTTAAAAAGACAATTCCAAGATAGAATCAATTGTGTTTTAACTGTTAACAATGGAGAAAAACCAGAAAGAGAAATTTAAATTCACTAGCATATTTTAACCAGCTGAAACATGTCTGTAGAAAGGTAAAACAAATACTGAATAGGAAGCAAAAGTTTGGACTACAAACTTATCTATTTATGCTTGTCTCCAAAATTACAAAGTGATAGTGTTAAATATTGTAGCTCAGACAAGTGTTATTTAAGGCTAGGAAAACAGAGGAATTAATTATCTCCAAGCCCATGTAATTTTTCCTAAGTTTCACCTAGGGAAAATGTCTTAATTAAGTCAATTAGTGATTTTTTAAATATTTCCTAAGTTAAAACTTAGGGAAAGTGGTTAATTAATTGACATTAGTTGGGATAAGATCGATTTGCCTCTAGAAGCTTGTAGAAAGTTTATAAGATGATCTTAGCCATCGATTGGATCAAGTTAACTTATAATCTTGGCCATTCATTTGTGAATGAGATTATAAAGGGAAGTTGATGGGCAGCTTTGGAGACACATCAAGTGAGTTGAGTTGGGTGAGTTTTCAGTAAGACACCAGGAGAGTTTCAGCAGCAGTAATTGCAGAAAGTTTTGCAGACTTTATTCTTCATCCAAGAAGACTTCTAGCTTTTGAGTTTCAGAGGGAGTTTTGCTGGCCAGCTTATTATCTGCAGAGAAGGCCAAGTTATTTTCTAGAGGTAGTGAAAATTTCCCAAAGGCAATGTGAATTGCCAAATTAGCCAATGCAAGTTGTTGGAGGCAGTACACAAGTTTCCAGAGGCCGTGCGAGTTTTCCAAAAGCAATGCGAGTTTGTCGGGAGGTTGTGCAAGTTAGCCAAGAAGAAGTGCAAATTGTTGGAGAGGTTGTACAAGTTGCCGAAGAGGTAGTGTGATTTGCAGAATGAAAGTTGTGGGGCTTTCCTAGTTCGATTTGATTTGCAGAGGTGAAAATACATTTGCTAGAGTTTTGTAGGAGCAGTTATGTAATTTCTCAATAGCAGATTTGTTGAAGAAAATAATAAAACCCTCAGACTGAAGACTGGTTTCCCCACATTGGGGTTTTTCGAGACATGTTTGTCCAAAAATATTTGTCTTATTTATGTGATTGGTTTTTCGTGTATTCCGCTGCAAATTTTATTTGGTGAATGGTGGTGTTTATGTTTTTATTCATTACTTTCAACTGATAAATTAATTTTGTTGTGTATAAGTAATTGGAATAATTAATTAGGTTAATAGCACCTCCTAGGTAACAGAAATTTCACATGGTATCAGAGCACTACAGTGTTGAGGTTATTGTTTATCTAAGCATGAGGGTTTCGAAAGAGTAATCAAAGGTTTTCACACAAGTCGATTTTTAGATCTATTCAGATTTATTGGGGTTTATTGTTCGAGGGTTTCAAAGATGGCTTCAGCTAGTGACCGTGGTGGATATTGGTGGCCACCCACCTATTCCACTTGGACCCCCACCATTGCTTCTTTTAGTTTCTTTAATTGTAGCAGAATTTACTATTTTTTGCAGTTTTTCGGGACCTGAATTTCCGAAGCCGTTTTGAGGCCCCAATTTTTTTTATTTTTTATTTTTTTAATCAGGCAAACCCATAGCTTGCAGTAGGGGTTTGCAGTTGAAAGTTGTAGTCCTTGAATAGATCTTTCTAACGAGGTATTGTACGCGTCAAACGGAGATTGTATGCCAAAGTTACCACCTCAAAAAGTTGATGTACCAATTTACCCCAACAGGGCCCATAAGACTTTTGTCACTTCATCTCCTAGGGTTAGGTTTTTGGATGTTTAAGGTTTTTCATTATTTCTCAATAATAAATAGGCCTTCGAGCCTCATTGTAACACAGTTCAGAAGCATGTAGCCACCACATCTCTTCTTAGAGATAAGCTACCATCGCCTGAACTAGTTTATTTCCATTCTGCATGAAAACAATTTTCAATATTTTATTATCAATGAATTGAAGTTCAGTTTTTGTTGTAGCTCTATGTTTTTGTTTAAATCTATATTTCATTTCGTTCCTGCATAAATTTGGATCAGCGGTATCAGAGCAGTCTGCTCTTTCTTTGTTTTTTGGTGCATGTCCCCAACATGGTCGGGGTATAAGGAGTTAGAGCTCGAACACGTTGAACCTTTACAAGACCGGCCTCACCAATCCTGATGGCCTCCCATGGCAGAAGAAAAGAAAAACTAGGGAGTAGGAGATCCTTTCAAAATATTGCTCAAAGAAGCCCTTGAGCGACAAAGGAACGCAATGATATACAACTTTGCACAGATCCTTTGCCAGATACCCAAAGGCAATGCATCTTCATATAGCAACCAACTTGGAGGCACCACTCCCTTTAAGGTACAAGTTAACTTTGACATTCCCATATTTGAAGGCCCGATAGATGCAGATGTCTTAGATAAATGGTTAAATTTGCTGGAAGGATATTTTTTAGCCCATGATTTTTCATATTGGGAAAAAATTACTTTTGCACTCCTCAAAGTTGCCCCCACGTCAAGGACTGGTGGGAAACATACTATGAGCAGAGGGACAAGAGGGAACCCTCACTGTTTTCAACCACACCCACTTGGAATTCTTTCTGAGACACCATCAAATAGGGAGCTATGAAGATAAGTACATAAAGTGGACCACACTACGGTAGGGAAGGCACCAAGACATGCCGGAGTTCACAAATACTTTTCATACCCTTTGCACGAAGTTGGGTATCAAGGATACTGAGCGGCATCTGATACTCAAGTACCGTTATTGTCTACACAAATACATCCAGGACAAGATGGAGTTCTTGGACATCTCCTCGCTTGGCGTTGCCTATCGATAGGCTGTCAAGATCGAGCATAAATTTAAACAGAAGAAGCGAGCATTTGGATCTGTGAATCCAAACCATGAGAAAGGCACCACCAAACCGCAGAACAAAGGACAAAGCTAAGGCAGGGTGGCCCATGACAACCTGTTGAAGCTGCAAGCAAAGAACACCACGAAGACAAAGAAGGACACAAGAAATTGGTGTGAGTTCCACAAGAGCCCCATTCACAACACAAGTGAGTGTTGAGCCAAGTAGTCAATGGTGGCCGAGTTGAAGGCTTCAAAGTCAGATGCATGTTCCGACTTTGAGTTAGAACCCGACAAGGGGAATGACAAAGGGAAGAAGATTATTGATGTGGAGCCCAGCGCCACTGTTGCCACCAACAAGGTCCAGAATATTGAGCCCGAAGATCCATAAGACGGGGAGCGTCTCTTCCACTCATAGATGTGGGTGAAGGGTTCTCTGTCGCAGTTCATTGTCGACAGTGAGAGCCAAAAGAACCTCATTTCAGCAAAGGTCATGAAATCATTGGGCCTACCCACTGTTTGGTCAATTTAGTGTCCCAAATTGCTTGCATAAATTACCAACCAAGGTTTGTAAGCTGATGAAGTGTGGTGCCTTATATGTGCTTAGTTAACATTTTTCTTAATTCGTTTTTTTGTATTTTATGTTGTTTTTTGGGGGGTCCCTGTTCTTTGATGTCTAAGAATGTACAACATGAAACTATGAGAAAATTTAAGTGAATCTAATGAGTTCTAAAGGAAAGGAAATGTTCCTAAGTTAATCTAATTTCCTAGAAATGGACCAAGAACTGTTGGCTAGTTAGAACCTAATAAAAAGAACAGAGCATCTATCTTATCTTATCATTAGTCCTAATCCATGGATCTAATTCTTAAAACCAAGAATGAAATTGATGCAGAAGGTAACTCAGTAATTGCATTCATTAAACACTCAACCATTCAATTTTGAAATATGATTAAATCAATCTCCTTGAAATGATTTTTGGGAATATCAGTGATGCAACTAAGTGAGGATCTGAAAGCAAAAAGGTAAAAGCATGTAAAACTAACTGTAAACAACTAATGTATTTTTGACTTTCTCCAACATTCAAATGTGAAGCATTACCCTCTTGAAAAGTTGTGCAAGAAATCAATTATACCTTAGTTCCTAAGTCCCTAGGAAAATAACAATGAACTGAGTAAATTCAATCACTGTATGAATTAGACATTTAACCATTTAGTTTAGGATCATCATCATCTTGAAATGGCTTTTAAAAACATCCATTAACACAGTTAATTGACAATTCTGTTCTAAGAAAATGAATGACAAAATAGTAAGAAACTAAGCAACTGTGTATTCTTATTACTTCAATCTTAATTCAGTTTGGAAACAAATTCATTTTTCTCCACAAGATATCTTAGAAGAACAAGGCTGCACAGTTGTGATTTATCATTATGCTATTGATTAAAAACTAAAATGAAATATCATCCTAATTTAGAAAACAGATTTGCTGAAAATAGAGTAATGGAAATTGAACTAAAAACAACAAATGAAAAACCTCCTTCAGTGCAGGGGCCCTCTGCAACTGATGTGGCTGGAATGCTAGCTAGTTAAGGATGCACTTTAAACGATCATTGGCAACACGAAGTTTGTATTATGAAAAACGAAGTCTGAATACAGAGTATCAGCGAAAACCCTGAACTTAACGTAATTCCTTCTAACTTCTAGCTAGCATTACGGCCACGTCAGCTACAGAGGGCCCCTGCACTGAATGAGGTTTTTCATTTGTTGTTTTTAGTTCAATTTCCATTACTCTATTTTCAGCAAATCTGTTTTCTAAACTAGGATGATATTTCATTTCAGTTTTTAATCAATATCATAGTGATAAATCACAACTGTGCAACCTTGTTCTTCTAAGATATCTTGTGGAGAAAAACGGCTCTGTTTCCAAACTGAATTAAGATTGAAGTAATAAGAATACACAGTTGCTTAGTTTTCTTACTGTTTTGTCATTCATTTTCTTAGAACAGAATTGTCAATTAACTGTGTTAATGGATGTTTTCAAAAGCCATTTCAAGATGATGATGATCCTAAACTAAATGGTTAAATGTCTAATTCATACAGTGATTGAATTTACTCAGTACATTGTTATTTTCCTAGGAACTTAGGAACTAAGGTATAATTGATTTCTTGCACAGCACTTCAAGAGGGTAATTCTTCACATTTGAATGTTGGAGAAAGTCAAAAATACATTAGTTGTTTACAATTAGTTTTACATGCTTTTACATTTTTGCTTTCAGATCCTCACTTAGTTGCATCACTGATATTCACAAAAATCATTTCAAGGAGATTGATTTAATCATATTCGAAAATTGAATGGTTGAATGTTTAATTAATGCAATTAATGAGTTACCTTCTGCATCAATTTCATTCTTGGTTTTAAGAATTAGATCCATGGATTAGGACTAATGATAAGATAAGATAGATGATCTGTTTTTTTATTATGTTCTAACTAGCCAACAGTTCTTGGTCCATTTTTAGGAAATTAGATTAACTTAGGAACATTTCCTTTTTTTTAGAACTCATTAGATTCACTTAAATTTTCTCATAGTTTCAAGTTGTACATTTTTAGCAGTGTTGTTAAAATCGCGATAAAATCGCGATTTTATCGAAAAAGCGCGATTTTTTCATTTACCCGATTCAAATCGCGATTTTTATGCATAAAAATCGCCACTTTTTTTATAACGATTTTTATCGAAAAAATCGCGAGTTTTTGAAAATATCGCGATTTTTTCGAAAAAATCGCGATTTTTTGGGTAAAAATCGCAGGGCACGGGGGCAGCGCTCTTTTTATATGCAAAATCGATTTTTATTATGTCATTTTGTTGTTTGCGCGCGGAGGAGGAGGAGAAGAGGTGAGGGAGAGGAGCTGAAGGGTTTCCGTCGGATTTGGGAGCGAATCGAAGCGTTTTTAAGAGGAATCCAAGCCTAGATCACCAATTTGTCCATAAAAGAGGTATGTAGATTAATTTTTTTTGGTTTTGCTTCTATAAAAACTTTGGTTTTCATTGTTTTTAAAGAGTTTTTTGAAATTTTTCATTGATTTGGGATGGGTAATTTGTTATGACTATGAGAACCAATTTGTTATTTTTATTTTCTCATTTTTTTTAAACATTGTTTATTTTTTTTGAATTTTCATTGTTTTTTGGCATTTGGTTGGGTAACTTGGGTTTAGAAATTGGGATTTTGGAAATAATTAGCTTGTAATTTTGCAAATGCTAAATTGTAATTTGTATTATCATTTATGTAATCCTAAATTCCTATTTCCTAATCCTTATTTTTCCATAGGTTTGCAAATTCAAAATTCAAAAACAAACATGCCAAGGAAATTGGATCCTTTCTGGGAATATGGTGACCCTAAAACTCCGAATGATAGACAAAACTTGTATTGCAAGTTGTGTGGAAAGGAAATATTCGGGGGGGTGTACAGGTTGAAGTTCCACCTTGCACAAATCCCTGGACGTGATGTGGGGCCCTGTCTAAAGACAAATGCTGAAATTATCCAAAAATCCATGAGAGCATTGGGAGAATTAGAGCACACTAGAGACGCCAAAGAAGAACTCAAAAGGCAACTAAAAAGGTCAGCTGACGGAAGTGGGCCAAGTGGCACAGGTTCTACTGCAGCGTCAGTCAATCCGGTAGCTGCATCATCATATTTTGTTCCTCGAACCACACCTGGTTCACAACCAACTATTGGTTCAATGCTAAAAAGAACTGAAAAAGAAAAAGCTGACAAGTTGATGACAAAATTTCTCCTCTGGAGTGATATTCCTTTCAGCATTATAAGGAATAATCCATTTTTCCAACCTACTGTTGATGCTATTGCCAGTGTTGGCCCGGGGTACAAACTCCCTTCTCTTCATGATTTCAGAGGCCGGCTTCTTCAAGATGAAAAGCGTGACTGCACCCAAAGATTGGAGGATTTTAGGGCATCATGGGCACAAACAGGATGCACTGTTATGTCAGATGGTTGGACTGACCAAAAGGGGAGAACCCTTATAAACTTCTTGGTTAGTTGTCCCAAGGGGACTATGTTTATCAAATCTGTTGATGCAACTCATCAAATCAAAGATGCAAGAACTTTATGTGATTTGCTGGATGTGTTTATTTTGGAGGTGGGTGCAGAAAATGTTGTCCAAGTCATAACGGACAATGCTGCAAATTATGTTGCTGCTGGTAGAATGCTTATGGACAGGCATCCTGCTTTATTTTGGACACCTTGTGCTGCCCATTGTATTGATTTGATGTTAGAGGACATTGGGAAAATTCCCTTTGTCAAAGAGGTTGTTGACTCATCAAAAAGCATCACAAAATTTATTTACAATCACACATCTGTGCTTAGCTTGATGAGAAGATTCACCAACAACAAAGAGTTGGTGCGCCCCGCCATTACACGGTTTGCGACGAGTTTCATATCTCTTCAATCCCTCGTGAATTCTATGTGGGATTTGAAGAGAATGTTTCTTTCAGAGGAGTGGCGTGCTTCGTCAATGAGCCGCAAACCAGAAGCAGAGGTCGTCTGCAGACTAGTTTCATACCAGGAAGACTTCTGGGCGGGAGTGCAGGAGGTGTGCGCTGTTACAGAACCTTTGGTAAAGGTTCTTCGGTTGGTTGATGGTGAGAAGCCCGCAATGGGCTATTTGTATGAAGCCATGGACAGGGCCAAAGAAGCCATTCGGTCCTACTATGATGACAAGGGAGATGATGGGTTCCAGAGACAACTCCTTCTATGGAAGGTCATTGATGAGCGATGGAACAACACACTCCATCGTCCAATTCATGCTGCGGGGCTTTTCCTGAACCCTGCATTTTCTTATGCATGTGGGTTTAATTTTGATGTTGAGGTCGTGGAAGGATTATTAACCTGTGTCCAGAAGATGGTGAGATCTTCAGAAGAACGTATGGAGATCTCTAGACAAATTGAGCAATATAAGTTGTCAGGTGGCACATTTGGCTTTGAGATGGCTGTCATTGATAGGACGGTTAAAATGCCAGGTATTTTTTAGTTTGTACTTTGTAACTTTGTTTCAAATTTCATTGTTTCTTCAAATTCCATTTTTTTCTTATGTTTATTTAAAATTTTATTTGTAATTTTGTTGTAGACGCATGGTGGAAGATGTATGGTGGCAGAGTACCCCTTTTGCAAAATCTTGCCGTACGCATCCTCAGCCAAACATGCAGCTCCTCGGGATGTGAGCGCAATTGGAGTGTATTTGAAAAAATACACAACAAGAAGCGCAATAGGTTAACACTTAAACATTTAAAATATTGCAAATTTCCAAATAAATTTTTGAATTCATTAAAGTTTTAAACAATATTTTTTTTATAATATTAATTATTAATTATTAATTTATTATTTCATGAACTTTGTACAGGTTGGAGTCCCATAGACTTAATGACATGGTCTATGTCTACTACAATCTTCGATTGTGGGTGAAACAACTAGAGAAGACACCTGATACGGAAGCCATCTCATTGGATGGGATTGACACCACTGCTGAATGGAGGGTTGAGACCGAGAGGCCTCTCATGGATCCCACTGAGGATTGGTTAGTGCAGGATGAGGGGGAGGAGGAGGGGGAGGAGGAGGAGGAGGAGCAGGAGCAGGAGCAGGAGCAGGAGGAGGAGGAGTTGGAGGAGCAGGAGGAGGAGGTGACACCGCCTACCCGGGCTACCCAGGCTACCACTACCAGAGGACGTGGTCTCCGTCCACCTCGGCCTCCTGTAGCTGCTACTACTAGTTCTTCAGCTTCTAGAGCACGTCAGACTCCACTGCCATTTCCACCACCACAGGCACCAGCTTCTACATCTAGAGGGAAAGAGAAAGTTGTGCCATTTTCTCGCAAGAGGGGCAGAGGAAATCAATAGGATTAGACTTTCATTTTATTGTATATGACATTATGACATGATGAGATACATTATCATATTTTTTGTTGATATTTTGAGGCTGAGTTGGACTTGGGACTCAGGACTTACTATTCAGGACATGATTCAATGTTATGTGTGATTTTAGCGCTAGAAATGATATTAAACATCTTATATATTAGTTTTTTTATCATATTTATGTGTCAATGTATTTATTTTATGTTGTAGATGGTTTAGATATTAAAAAAATTGAAAAAAAATGAATATTTTTGTGCCAAACGATTTTTTCCCGCTTTTTTCCGATTTTTTCCCAATTTTAACGATTTTTTCCGCTTTTTTCCGGCGCCGATTAAATCCCGATCGCGATGTGTGCAACACTGATTTTTAGACATCAAAGAACAGAAACCCCCCAAAAAACAACATAAAATACAAAACAATGAAGTAAGAAAAAGGTTAACTAAGCACATATAGTGCACCACACTTCATCAGCTTACAAACCTCGGTTGATAATTTATGCAAGCAATTGAGGACACTAAATTGACTAAAAATTTTGGCGTCGTTGCCAGGAAAGTGTAATTAGGTAACCTCATATCTTACATCTAAAAAATGATAGGCGTAGAGAAAGAGACTCTAGGGGTAGATTCATAGCTAGAGGCAGGAGTTTAATTCCTACAACACCACTTACTCCACCAAGACTAAGAAGAGATACACCTCCATCTCAAACTCATATTCCACATTTCACTAGCCATAGACTTCCTGAAGTTCTAAGGTCAGAAATCCAATTAAGAGGATCTCCTACTTCATCTACTGAGGCAGTCCTAGAGGAAGAAAATCTTGGATCTCCAACAGAAGGAGTAGCCTTTTTCACCTCTACAGGGGAACATATTTTAGCTGAAGAATTAGAAATTCCTAGAGGAGAGGGAGAAGTAGAACCTTTCTTCCACATACCATTGATAGAGGAACCAGAGGAAGAGCAATTAACCTTGCAAGTTGAATCTTATATTAACCCTGAAGAATCTATAATGGCAGGAAGAGAAGAAGAAGGAGAGGGAGTTTTGAATGGAGAATTTACACTATTTGGAGGAGGAAGAGGTAGAGGAAATAATGGAGAAGGTAGAGGAAATAAGGAAATTGATAATTCTTTTGGATTCCCTACAGTGGATGAAGAAACAGATGCCACAATGAAAAATATCTCACCTCCTGTCCTCCCAAATTTTCATGGATTAAAAAGTGAAGATCCTGAAACCTTTTTATTTGAATTTGAAGTCTTGTGCAAAACTTATGATTATTTACAAGACTCTCAAAAACTCAAATTGTTTCCTTCAACATTGAAAGGAGCTGCGTTAAAATGGTTCATGGAATTGGTCACTCAGTCTACTAGAACATGGAATGATATGAAGAAAACATTTTTGGACAGGGATTTGGACTATTGCATGCCTATCAATCACAAAGATGAAGTGTTTAAAATGATGCAAAGAGAGGATGAAAATTTGGAGGCTTTAATTGAAATATTAAACTATAACTTAAAAGGAGCAAAAATGGAAAACTTAGATAAAGATACTTTAAAAGCTCTTTTATTAAAAGCCATTAGAGATGAGTGGATAGACATCCTTAACATGATGGGGAAGGGAGATATCTCTCAACTCCCATTAAATGACATTGGAGAATTATGTGTTCATCTCTCAAGAGGAAAATCCAAAACTGGGAAAGGTCCAAGAGATCGTTCTCTTGCTAGAGAATAAATTTGCAACTGGATCAGTGAGTAGAGCAGAAATTGGAAACATGCTTGATGAATTTAAAACAGATATTCTAGGGAGCCTTAGTGAACAGATAGACACCCTTAAGTTACAAAACAAGCAGAAAGTCGAGATTGATGCTTTAGCTATTTTCTGTCCCAAATGCAGAAAGAAGCATGCTTTAAGAGAATGCCCTTTGGATGCAAAAATCATAGACTTGTGTGATTTGTTCAGAAAACCATGAGACCAAGTGTTGTCCTTCAATTCCTGGTCTTAAGGTTGTTTTTCAAGAGGAAACAATTTCAAATCCAACAGAATCTCTTTGCTTTGTCTCTAGAAGACCTTGGCAGGGGCCACAAAACTAGGGTTTTAACAACCAAATGTATATTCAGCCCCCACCAAATTGGAATTCTTGGTAGCAACCTTGGCGTCAATCTCAATCTCAATCTCAACCTTGGGCTCAAGGAATGCAAAATCCCTATGGAAGATTCTCTCAATACTATCAATATCCTCCATCATATCCAAACTATCCTCCCCAACAAATTCCTCAACAAAATCAACAGCCCCAACTTCAAAACCAAAATCCTCAACTTTCACTACCATTCCCACAGAGACCAAATCAGTTATCTGCCCAACCATTACCAAACCCCAACAATAAAAATCCTCAGAATACCTATATGGTGGAAGGACAACAATTTCCAACTTATATGATCACTCCTCTAGATCTCAATGATGTCCAACTGAGATCTGGTAGGATATTAGAAAAGAAAAAGCCTTCTGTAGTTATTCAAGAACAAGACAATTCTGAGGAAGATTCTCTACAGCCAAATAAAAGTTTTGAAAGAACATCTCTTCAAAACCAGAATACTGAAAATGAAAAAAAAAAAGAACCAATAAATTCAACTCCTATCAGAGAGCAACCACTAGTATCTACTTCTACACCTCCTTTCCCTGAAAGATTACAAGTTGATAGAGAGGTAGAAAAGCATATTATGTTGCCTAATTATGATTTTCTAGATGAATTGAAAATTTTCTGTATTAAAATCCCTTTGTTACAAGCCATTAAGGAGATTCCAATTCTAGTTAAAACAATAAAGGAGTTAAGCATGAAGAAACCAGGAAGAAAAACAAAAGAAATAAAAAGAATTCAGCTGGCAGGAAAAATAGCAGACATAATGATGGGAAAAATTGCCATACAAAAATATGTAGATCCAGGAAGTCTAGTTGTAAAAACACATATCAATGGAGTTGAAATTCTGAATACATTAATTGATTTAGGAGCAGCAATAAACATCATGAGCAAACAAACCATGGAACAGCTCAAGCTTCCTAATCTTCTTTATACACCTACATTACTGCAATTGGCAAATAGATCTGTAATCAAATCAGATGGTGTGTTAGAAGATATTTCAATGTCCTTAGACTCTTGGGAGTACCCTGTTGATTTTATGATCTTAACCCCTGTTGACCACTATGTGTCAACTACCCATAGCAATACACCCCCTTTTCTCGCAAAAGGGATAGCGGCTAATAGATGTGTTCCTTCCATTCGACTATCATCATCAACCTGATCATGTTATATTGTAAACCCTTTCTGCATGTGTAAATTGTAAATAATCTCAGCAGATCCGCGTTGTGTATGTAATTTCCTAGGTAAACCTAATTTTTTGATGACGATCTACGTTCCATAATGTTTTTTGTCTCACCGATCCATGATCGGTAGAGTTTTCCTTCAGCCTTACCACAAAGCCGGAATGGATTTTGTCATTAGAATGTTAGGGGAGTCCTAGTGTGCTAGATCAAGTCTGTGTAAAAGTGATTTGGGAATAATCCTAACTATTTGGTTAGGTTAATTTATTACAAATTGTTTGATCTGCTAGATTATATTTGTGTCGCAGAACTGGATAGTCTGTGAAGGTCTATATCAAATGGGTTTTTCCCCCTTGAGATGTAAAAATGTAAAAATCATGATGTAAAATGTCTTGAGGGTTAGAAAAGTAATTTATCCCCTCATAAGTCCTAGGTCCTAGGTAATTTTAAATTTTCCAAAGGTTTAATTCGAGGGTCCTTTAAAAAAATAAATTTTAAAAAGCCCAGGGAGTAAGGTTAATTGATTTTTTTTGCTAAATTTTATGCCCTTGGTCCTTAAGGTTAAGTCAAGGTCAAAATTTTGAGGAAATTAATTCAAAAATTTAATTTTTGAATTAATTAAAATGCATTTAATTGATAATTTCGAATTTCCTCAATAATTTAAAATTTCGACAAATGAGATTAAAAGAAATTTTGATCCTCATCAACGGTCGACGTCACTTTGACAAGGATCACTCGAACTAGCTGTTAGAAAATTTATCTTTAAATAGGGAGTCAGTTGTCAGTGGAGATCATTCGATCTTTGAGTCGTGTGCTAAGTGAAAGTTCTCTTGTAATCGTTTTTCATGTGCAATAAAGAAAGACTTTGGGGTTAATCTCTGTTGGTGTTACTCTTCATGGAAATGCTATAAGATATTTTCTTTTCATGCATAGATTTTCTTTTCAGCCATTGATAGTAACTTTCTAAGGAGTGGTTGAAGCACAGGTATCTTGCTTGATCACTAGGGTTTGAATGGTAGTTTAAATTCTGAATATAATGGTAGGTATCTCCATTAGATCTGAATTTTATTCTCGTTTTCTCTCTCTACCTTAATGGTTGAATCGAGTTGTGTAGGAAATTCTTTATTTTGAGATCATCGGGCATTCGGAGAAGTTTTCAGTTGGACCAGCCAACTCCCGATTAGCATTTTCTAAGGGGCCCAGCGTGATTGAATCCCGGGCTTATCATTAGAAATTCCATTGTTGATGCATGAAGGGTTTTCTCTGAAGCACCTCACTTTAAATTTAAAATTTTAAAAATATGTGTGCTATAATGATAGATCTCGCCGCTTAGAGCCTTTAGCTTGTGATTACTGTAATTATTTAGCTGATTTTTGGTTTTTTTCTTTTCTTTTTTTAGTTTCACCCTTGCATATATTTTTTCTGGGCATTTTGTTTTTTGCCATTGCAGGTTGCCAGATCTAAAGGGGATTTCTTGTTTGAAGCCAGATCTAGGCCCTGGAGGGTAAGATCTGGCCTCAAAATCGGCTCTTGCAGGGGTATTTATTTCAGATTTGGAAAATTTTGTGGGGTTTTCATCAGGCAATCTGAAGCAGGGCGGATTTAAAATTTTAATTAAGTTTCTGGGCCACCGGTCTGCTACCCGCATTTTCAGTTTCTCTGTTGTTTAAGGTCGACTTTTTTTTTGACAGAAAATTTCAATTTTTTTTTATGCTATCTGCATCCTAGGGTTTCATTTTTGCAGGAAAATTTCGAAAATTCTGGGCAAACTGTGTAAAACCCAAACTACTCCCGCACCCATCAAATCCGTGCTTCTTATTTGGCTGTCATACCCAACGTTGTAAGAAGTTTTCTCTCAATCCTTTTCTTCAACTGCAAACCCTTTTCCTTGCATCGAATCTCAACTCCTGCAGCTTTATTCCTCGCTACCACCATTGTCATTTATTCTTTCACTCCTCCATGCTAACCATCCACAAGGAAACCTACACTTTTCTATCTCCGCAGCCCTCAGCAAACCCTCAAACGCAGTATTTATTCGTTGCTTTACTCTGTGGTTCCCTCCTTCTACGTTGCCCATCCGCTCAGCTCAACTCTCATACGCTTCTCCAAACCTGAAATACATTGCTCACGTTGTCTATTTCTCCTGCGTGTTCCTCTGGAGCTGCGTCTCCTTCAAGCATTTCACTCCCTTCCCTGCCTGCAGCAATCCCTTACTCTAAATCCGCCGCCATTTCCCTCATCGATCTATAACGCTGCCTACACAGTAAAACTCAGGAAACATTACCTCAGCTTCCTTCACGCAGCACCTATTGCTGCCCTTGTCCCTTTGTGTTCTGCCTACTGTGTCCTCTTGGCCATCCGAGCTTCCCTTCTCTTCCCTCGCTCGAGCCCCTCACGCCTCGTTGCCGCCATCAAGTTCTCACGCAAACCTGCATCCAAAAAGCCTTCGATATCTTTAATTTGATCTTTGTCATAGGGTTAGCATTGGTTTCATATAGCATTTCTTTTAATCAACAATAAATTTCGATTTTGGTTTTAGATTAGGGTTAGATTTTCGAATTTCCCCTTAGTTACTTTAGCATAGGTCACCTTTTTTTTGGTTTGGTTTTCTTTAATTCTTATTTTAATTCTTATTCTCATTAAAATATATATATATATATATATATATATATATATAGATATAGATATTTAAAAAACTTTAAAAAATCCTCAAAAAATTTAAATTTAATTAAGTATTTTTTGTTTTCATTTACCGTATCAAGTCCAACTTAGCACATTGAGTGGGTCTTCCTAAGGATTAATTAAATTATCAAATTTAAAATTTCATGTAGTGCTAAGGACAAGAATCTAAAGACAAAATTTTTGTGGTGTTTGCCATTTTACTATAGTTAAGCGTGTTTAAAATTTTATATCTAGAGATTAACTATTGAAGGTGGTGAAATTTTTCTGGATTTGGTTCTCTAAGCATACATCTTTTAGTTCTGGGATCAAAATTGGTGAATTGTTAAATCTCTTGGTTGATTAAGTGTTTGATCTTTAGAAATTTAATTGCTAAAGCATTGTGCATATAGTGAAATTGATCGTTTTGCTTGAATTCTTTAATGCTCATTACATGCTAGACATTTTGCAAATATTTCAAGCAATTGTTAAGGATTTTTATTGTGAAATTATAATTTCATATCTCTATTTCCTAAGCAGCAGTTGATAATCAATTACTTGGATCATTGACTCCATAAGGCACTGGTATTAATTATTTAAAATTTAATCTAAATTTTGCTAAGCCTTAAATCAAGTATTTGATTGCCTCGCTGTGTCTCCTGAGCTGGTTGATTCACAGCTGGTTCTCTTTTATCCCATAGGGTCTACCCCCCTTAGCCTGCTATAGGCAGACAGCTTAAACGGAGAGATTGGGGATCAGGGTGACAGCCCCTAGTCTGAGCGTTGTCGCGGTGCCTAAACACTCTGTGCGACAACAACCCCTAAGAACAATCTAGGAGGACATCCACTTATATTAGGAAGACCTTGGCTGGCTACAACTAATGCTTTCATTATTGTAGATCTAGTGATCTGTATATCTTTGATGGTAACTCAACTAAGAAATTCACTCTATATCCTCCAGCAAGAACAATCACAGAGATAGATGAAAAAGAATGGATTGAAATGAAAATGATATTCAGCCTCTCTTTACTATTTCAACCATTAGTGAAGATAGTCAAATCTTAAATATAATGGAAAATTTTAAATCATCTCCAGAATATGAATATGATCAATTTCAAGAAAAATCCAATATTGAATATTTTTCATCTAGGCAGATGTCTCTTTATTCTATGGAAGAATTTGGTAGCTCTACAGTTGAAATATTTCCAGAGAAAACATTGAACATAAACAATAACTTAGAAAATTACAACAAGAAAAACTAATCAAAACATTACAACAACATTCTTCTACATATGCATGGGAATACACTGACATGAAAAGAATTAGTCCTAAGGCTTGTATACATCACATCTACATTGAGGAAAATTGTAAACCTACCAGACAAACTCAAAGAAGGATGAATCCAAATCTTAAGGAAATTGTGAAAGAGAAGTTGCAAAAATTGTTGAATGTAAACTTCATTTACCCAATTTCAGACAACAAGTGGGTTTCTCCTCTAGTGATTGTGCCTAAAAAGAATGGTAAATGGAGGGTATGTATTGATTATCGAAAATTGAATAAAGCTACCCTAAAAGATCATTTTCCTTTGCCCTTTACAGATCAAGTGTTAGATACATTAGCAGGTAAGAAGTATTTCTCATTTTTGGATGGTCTTAGTGGTTACAATCAAATTCAGGTAGCACCTGAAGATCAAGATAAAACCACATTCACCTGTCCCTGGGGAACTTATGTCTACCGAGTACTTTTGAATTGTGCAATGCACCTGCAACATTCCAAAGAGCAGTAATAGGAATTCTCTCTGATCTAATACATGATTGTGTAGAGGTGTATATGGATGACTTTACAATTTATGGGAATACATTTGAAGAAGCTTTAGAAAATTTGGAAAAAGTTCTTAAAAGATGTAAGGAAGCAAACCTTTCACTAAGCCATGAAAAATGTTTTATGATGTTTACAGAAGGGATTGTTTTAGGACATCACATTTCAGGAGATGGAATTAAAGTTGATAAATCTAAAGTTGAAGTCATCTCTAAACTATCAATTCCAAGTTGTCAAAAGGATGTTAGAAGTTTTCTAGGATTCACAGGATACTATAGAAGGTTTATAGAAAATTTCACTAAACTAGCATCCCCACTCTTCAAATTACTCACCAAAGATTGTGAATTCAATTGGAATCCTGATTGCTAGTTGGCATTTGAGACTTTAAAAGCAAAAATTTCTGAAGCACCCATCTTAAGAGGTCCAAATTGGAAACTACCTTTTCACATTTCAACAGATGCTTCAGATACAGGATTTGATCCCCTATGCCATCTATTACACAAGCAATAATTTGACTCCCACTGAGTTAAATTACACTGTAACTGAAAAGGAATTCTTAGTTGTTGTTCATGCTATCAACAAGTTCAGACATTACATAACAGGCTATGAAACCTTTGTTCATATAGATCACTATGCAATTAGGTACTTAATGAATAAACCTATTACTAATGGCAGAGTTACAAGATGGTTATTACTCCTGTAAGAATTCAACATCACTGTTCTAGATACACCTGGAAAACAAAACACAGTCGCTGATTTCTTGTCTAGAATTCAAAATATCAAAGATGACACTCCAGTTGAAGATATATTTCCTAATGAATATCTTTTTGCAATAACTACTCAAACCCCTTGGTTTGCAGATATTGCTAATTACTTAGTCACAGGAAAATTATCTTCACATTTGTTTCCTAAGGAGAAAAGAAAAATCATTCAAACAAGTGCAAGTTACTCATGAATTACTAATGAATTGTATAAAACAGGTCCAGATCTCATGATCAGAAGATGTGTTCAAGAAGATGAAATGCCTGAAATTCTTAAGGCATGTCATGATGAACCTTGTGGTGGACACTTTGCTGACAAGAGGACAACCTATAAAATCCTTCATTTAGGATATTATTGGCCCTCCATCTTCAGAGATGCCAAAGAATATGTCAAAAGGTGTAATAGCTGCCAAAGGGTAGGAAAACATGCTCCTTCAAATGAAATGCCACTACAAACTCAGGTACTCATTGAACCTTTTGAAAAATGGGCTTTGGATTTTGTTGGACCAATTAATCCTCCATCTAAACAAAAGAAGTATATTTTGGTATGCACTGATTATGTCAGCAAATGGGTAGAGGCTAAAGCATTACCTTTTGCTAATGAAAAATATGTAGTTAGTTTTCTTTTCGAGGACATCTTCACTCGTTTTGGTGTTCCAAGAGAAATTGTGACAGATCAAGGATCTCAATTTATATCTAAAGTGGTGGAAAGGCTTGTGAAAGATTACAAGATCAAACACCGAAAGTCTACTCCTTATCATCCACAAGCGAATGGTCAAGTTGAATCTACCAATAAGGTGATTGAATGAATTCTCACTAAGACTGTACATCTACACAGAAGAGATTGGGCAAAAAGGCTTCCTGAAACCTTATGGGCCTACAGAACTACATGGAGGAACACAACAGGACATATTCCCTATGAGCTTGTTTATGGGAAGCAAGTCCTGTTCCCTATAGAGTTTCAAATCAGAACCTTCAAGATGGCAGTCCAATTGGGACTAGATTTATCAGAAGCACAGAAACATAGATTGTAGCAACTCAATGAGCTTGATGAAATCAGGCAAGATGCAGCTCAAAGAACCAGTGTAGTCCAACAGCAAAGAGCTAAATGGCATGATAAGTATATCAAGAAGCAGGGGATTGCGCACTTTTGTTCGATTCACAATTCAAAGATTTTCAAGGAAAGTTTCAGTCTCATTGGCTTGGACCATATGAGATTGAAGAAGTCTTTAATAATGGAGCAATGAGAATAAAGACAATAGATGAAAGAAAGGTACCTCTTCTTGTGAATGGTCATCGATTGAAGATATATCATCAGCCAATTTCAAGAGAGGATTTTATCAAGATTTTTCAAGATAACACTGAAATGAAGTTGATGAAGAAGAAATTTTCTTCTCCACTAACTTAGCTTCTATTTTTCCTGTATATATATATAAAGTAGAAATAAAAATCATAAAAAAAATAATAATAATAATAATAATGATAATGTATAAGTATGAAAACCAATCATTAATTGGCATACTTATACAGAAAATACTGGGTGAAAATCAAAGATTTCTGACATCCTATATTTTCTATTTCCTTTCTGTAATAAGTAGTGACATAACGCTACATTCATTTGCAGTTTATAATTTGCAAATTCGTTTCATTTTACAGTGTCATTCCATCTCACCCATTTTCATTTTGTTTTACAGTTTCATTCCATCTCACTCCACTTTCATTTCATTTCACTGTCATATTCCATTTCCATTTAATTTCACATTCACGTTCCATAGCCATACTTCATTTTTTATCATGTTCCACAGCTGATTCCATTCTGCAGCTAATTTGATTCTGCAGCCATATCTCATTCAGCAGCTCTGGCATAATTATACAGCTTACAAACAAATGATGATTGTAGGAAATTGAAGAATCTTGTTTTGAAGACCAATATGCTAAAAGGGTACCTACGGATCAACACCAAAGAAAACAGCAAATGAAAAGGCTAAGTTCTAAAAGGTAAAGTGCAAAAAATTATTTTAAATAGCAAGGTTAAAACATAAAGTACATATAATATGGACATTCATATTTTTCTTTGACGAATCATCATTTGATTTGATTGCAATCTCCATCATACTACATATCCGCCACATCCTCCATATTTGTCACATAACGGTCCATAATTAACTCCCTTGTTGATTATTAACGGTCATGACTACGACATGACATACTTGTCTATGTTTCTCCAGAAACCCTACCATCTCTTCATTTCATAAAACCGAGAAGGGTAATTCTGAAGGTTGAGAACTCTGCCTAGTAGAAGGCATGGGGTAGAAGGCATGGGGCTAATTGTCAGATCAGAACTGGTAGGAGCAAAGTACATGGAAGGATACCCATAGCTCAAAGAAATGTTGAAGAACGCTGGATGGCTTAAATTCATCGAGAAATTTGATGGTTTTCATAAGGAGATTACAAAATCCTTTGCTCGATCTTTTGATGGCACAGAGGTAGAAATTGGAGATATCAAGTTTGCAATCACTGAGTCATTCATGACCGAGGCTACAGAACTTCCAAGTCATGGTGAAAGATGGTTCAAGAACAAGGAGTTCCATAATGAATCATGAAAAGTAATACTCAAAAACCAAGTATGGATGTCTCTGCTTTTAGAAAAGGTATTCCCATTTCAACTCTTAAAAGTAAGTGGAGGAACATGCTTTTGGTTTTACAAAAATTTATCACTTGTGAGGGGAGGTTTGATTGCATGTATGTCTACCATATCTGTTTACTGATGAATTTCTTAGAAAATGGAGAAACCAATCTTCCTTTTTTCCTGCTAAATAGTTTAAGAAGGATGGCCTCAAATGTGCAAGAGAATACAGTTCATAGATACAACCATGTATCAGCATGGGCTAATAAATATATTGATTGAGTTTCATTTAAAAATCATAGGAGATACCTGGGAGAATTTCCTTATTAGAAACCATTTCCAAGAAGCACCAGAGTCACCTAAAGAAGATAATGTCAGAAGAAATAGAAGAAAGAAGACTGGTATGGCTATTGAAAACAGACTTGAGTCTTCATTGTAGAAAGATGATGAAAAGTTAATCTCTAAAGAACTGACAGAAATCAAGGAGCAAATCAAGGCAAGAGGGAAAATAAGAAAGGAGAAAAAGGTCACAAATGAGGAGAATGTAAGTTCTCCACAACTTAGAAGGAGCTCTAGACTTCGAGGTTTGGTAAAGAAAACATCATCAAAAGGGACAGCATTTATAAATTTAGACGAGGAAACCCCAAAACCATCACCTGTTAACATCTCTTCTGCACACAATCCTCAAAATTCTCCTGTTCATCATTTTGAAGGTAGCCCAAGTAGAAGATCTCTATGCATAGACCCAATGCAGCAACAAATATATGACTATATAGAATCACTGGAGAATATCAGTGATGCAACGGCGCCAAAATGTTTAGTCAATTTAGTGTCCTAAATTGCTTGCATAAATTATCAACCGAGGTTTGTAAGCTGATGAAATGTGGTGCACTATATGTGCTTAGTTAACCTTTCTTTACTTCGTTGTTTTGTATTTTATGTTGTTTTTAGGGGGTTTTTGTTCTTTGATGTCTAAGAATGTACAACCTGAAACTATGAGAAAATTTAAGTGAATCTAATGAAATTTAAAGGAAAGGAAATGTCCCTAAGTTAATCTAATTTCCTAAAAATGGACCAAAAACTGTTTCCTAATCCATGGATCTAATTCTTAAAACCAAGAATGAAATTGATGCAGAAGGTAACTCAGTAATTGCATTCATTAAACACTCAACCATTCAATTTTGAAATATGATTAAATCAATCTCCTTGAAATGATTTTTGGGAATATTAGTGATGCAACTAAGTGAGGATCTGAAAGCAAAAAGGTAAAAGCATGTAAAACTAACTGTAAACAACTAATGTATTTTTGACTTTCTCCAACATTCAAATGTGAAGCATTACCCTCTTGAAGTGTTGTGCAAGAAATCAATTATACCTTAGTTCCTAAGTTCCTAGGAAAATAACAATGTACTGAGTAAATTCAATCACTGTATGAATTAGACATTTAACCATTTAGTTTAGGATCATCATCATCTTGAAATGGCTTTTAAAAACATCCATTAACACAGTTAATTGACAATTATGTTCTAAGAAAATGAATGACAAAATAATAAGAAACTAAGCAACTCTGTATTCTTATTACTTCAATCTTAATTTAGTTTGGAAACAGATTCATTTTTCTCCACAAGATATCTTAGAAGAACAAGGCTGCACAGTTTTGATTTATCACTATGTTATTGATTAAAAACTAAAATGAAATATCATCCTAATTTAGAAAACAGATTTGCTGAAAACAGAGTAATGGAAATTGAACTAAAAACAACAAATGAAAAAACCTCCTTCAGGGGCCCTCTGCAACTAACATGGCTGGAATGCTAGCTAGTTAAGGATGCACTTTAAACGATCATTGGCAACACGAAGTTTGTATTATGAAAAACGAAGTCTGAATATAGCGTATCAGCGAAAAGCCTGAACTTAACGTAATTCCTTCTAACTTCTAGCTACTTCTCGTTTCCATGCAACCAATATTTATAGGAAAATAACATAACTATTTATGAGATAAACTTGCTACAGGTGGCTAATTCGAATTAAATCTAACATGACTGTTTATGAGAAAAGCTTGCTATATGTGGCTAATTCGAATTGCAATAGGACTGTTTAAACTTTTGATTAGCTACAGGTGGCTAATTCGAATTAAATTTGCAACAGAACTGTTAGACTCTTGATTAGCTACGAAAGAGAAAATCAAGAGTCCTACTCAATGTTGCACGAAGCGCCCCCCCCCCCCCACGGTTCCAAGCCCCAAAGCGCATCCCGTACGAAAGCGCCTAGGAAGCTTGGCCGGAAGCGCGCTTCTGAATTTTTTGTCACTTCTTGGAAATTCGGAAGCGTGGTACAGAAGCGCCACTTCCAGGACTCCGAAGCGCGCTTCGTATGGCGCTTCGGGCATCGGAAGCGTGGCGCTTCCGTATGCTTCCGTACGATTCCGAAAAAGCTTCGAGCTGTTTAGAAAATCTCTTTTTTTTTTCAATTTTTTTTTTAATTTTAGGTGACTTTGCTTGTTGGGGGTGGGTCCACCTTGGGTTAGGGTGAGGAATGAAAGCAAAAAAAATATAAATATAGCAGATGCTCCCTCATGGTAATGTTAATTCTTAAAGTAAAAGTGACATTCTCCTTTATTTTTCATTTTCATCCTTTTACTTAAATTTTTAACATTACCATAAAATGACTCAGGATGTTTGAGAGTAGTTCCAGCCTCATTGGACTTCATATGGAGAAAATATAATTTCATATCCTATTCAAAATTCAGCAGACTTAACAGTTTTCAGGAATTCAAGATCAATGGGATTGTGGCATTTCATTATTTTATATCAAGTATGAAGGTATGCGATTAGCATTTAATCAAGAGCACCAAGCCCTATATGTACCCTAGTGTTGGTGGTGTTAATTGTTGAACTCCTTTGTCACGCGACACACCCTTAGCATAAAATTACCTTTCAATCAAGTCAAAATCATCGATCAAGCATGTTAAGCTTTTCCTACCATATTTTAAGTCTTGAATTAGGTAGTTAGATCAAAATTGGGCAAATGTTGACTAATATCCCTAGACAATCGAGGTAGAGACAAAGGCTAGACGAGAGGAGAAGAACCTAGATTCTAGATGGTTGATGCTCGAATAGTTAATCATTAATGTACAATGGATGTTATATCTATCTTGATTTATGCAAAAATATGCATGTTTTCATGTCTTCTGCAATTAATTTGGTATTTGGGATGTTTGTTTTGAGTATAAATGCAAAAAAATTATTAAATATATATATATATATAGCAGACGCTCCCGCGGACGCTTCGCTTCCTAGATTTTTGGAAAATGACGCTTTCGCGTCCCCGCTTCCAAAAAACGCTTATGCTTCGCCCCCGCTTCGTGCAACATTGGTCCTACTACTTTCGAATAACGTACTTTGACTCCATCTTTGACCATGACTTTAGGCTTGCTTTTTCGTCGATCTGGACAGAGTGAATAGGATAGAATCCATGTGGAGATGATTCAAAAATGCCCATGTGGCCCAATTCTTCATTTGACACCTGAAACCTGCCAAACCATGAGAGTAGCTACGAAATCCACAGTTAGTTGCAGAATAGTCTGCGTTCTGTAGCTAATTTGCAAAAATCTATTCAAATAGCAAGAACATGAAAATATAATATGACGATCATTTTAATGCTTTCCTTAAGACAAAACCTAGCATTTATCATTGATTGGGTCTATAATCTTATGAGAAAGTAAGGGAAAAAGGTGAGTAAAAATGTCAAGGAGAAGGTAATTCTAAGGTTCAACACCGACCACACCACACACGCAGTCATACACTATCGAGTGGCTTCACAAAAGACGAGATCTCCGCTTCAGCCAACAGTGTCGCCTTCCCTACAGCGTCAAGCCCTTCATGGAGGAGGTATTATGTGATGTTGCTCCTCTTTAAGTTTGTGATGTATTATTAGGTCAACCATACTTGTGGAAGCATCATGTTGTGTATGAATCCAGGCCTTGCATTGTTATTATTATTTTGAGCAATAAGTTATACAAGATATCAGAGGTAGCCCTGCCTACTGCCATCTCTTTGATCTCTGCTAAGCAATGCAGTAAGATCATTTCCCAAACTAGGAAATTTATTTTCTTTCTGATTCGCTATCCAAGTAAGGGGAAGAACGTGGCCACATCCATGGCCCCCGGGAAGGGTTCCCCCACGGAGTGGAAGCAGGTGGATAAGGTTGTGGAAGAATACAAGGACATCTTCTCCTCACCCACAGGGGTACCCTTGCACTGTCAGGTCAAGCATTCTATTGATCCGACTCTTGGAGCATCTCTACCCAATGGGTCGATATACCATCGCTCCATTCTGGAAAATGAAGAGATCAAGTGACAGATCTAGGAGTTGCTGCAAAAAGGGCACATCCGACCAAGTTCCTCACCCTGTGGGAGCCCGATTGTACTTGTACAGAAAAAGGATGGGACCTGGAGGCTCTGCATTAATTATCGAGCACTAAACAAAATCACTGTCAAGAACACGTATCCAATACCGCAAATTGATAACCTTCTAGACCAACTCAAGGGGGCCAAGTATTTCAGCAAGATCGATTTGAAGTCTGGTTATCACCAGGTTCCAATAGAGCCCACAGATGTATGGAAGATCGCCTTCAAATTCAAGGAAGGCCTTTTTGAATGCTTGGTCATGCCCTTCAAGTTGACAAATGCCCCTACTACTTTTATGAGGTTGATGGATGATATCTTGCGACCCTTCACCAACTCCTTCGTGGTTGTTTATCTAAATGACATCCTCATCTTTAGCAAGAGATGGGAGGATCACGTGCAACACATTCGACACATCCTTCAAACCCTATGGCAGCAAAAACTGTGTGCCAACTTGGAGAAATGCATCTTTGGCATGAGCCAGTTCCAGTATGATCAGGTGCTCAAAATTATGCTCAAAAATCAAAGTGTCAGAATTTTGTTAAAGTCATCTTCAAATCAAAGAGCTCGTCATTATGATTTCAATGGTGTGAACGGCACTCAAATCCGAGCTCGTATGCAGTAGTTATAGCAAGTCAAAGTTCAGGTTTGACTTGCTTACATGGCAGGATTGGATGACATGGCAGACCCTTCAGCGAATGAGAAGGTGCCAAGTGGTAAGCCGCCATTGGCCCCCGCATATCGCAATCGCAATTCGCAAGCAGGTCGGTATTAAAAATCGGCCACAGAATAGCCAAGGTGCGATGGATGGATTGCAATCGCAGATCAACGAAAGGGAGGTGTTACAGAATCGGCCCCGCGGAAGGGAAGGGTTGCGATGCGATAAATCGCAATCGCAGATCGCAAAGGAAAGGCTTTACGGAAATTGGCCCCCAGTAGGTTTGCGTTGCAAAGCGATATCGTAATCGCATATCGCAACAAGGCAAGTCCCGCATATTTACAATCGTCAGTACTCCGCCAATTGTGATATCTCGGATGCGATTTGCCGATTAATAATTTCGTCAGGTCTGCCGATATCGCAATCGTACAATCGCCCATTTTGTTCACAAGACCATAAGACCACTGGGTTTTTACACCGATTGCGATTTGCGATTCGGCCAACAGAATATGGCCCGCCGTGTGGCAAAATTTTCATCCAGTGAACGGATTTTAGGCTGAATATGATGATTAGTGGCTGGGAAAAGGGGAATTTGTTGAGCAAATTGTGGGAGAACTGGTAGAGGTCATAACTTCTTCAGTTCTTATCCAAATTAGGTGCAAAAAGAGTCAATTCGAGGAGTTTTGGCTATTCTGAACTCATTGAGACAGGTTTCAGAGTCATTTGAGCATTGTAAACACACTTTTGTTGTAATTTTCAGCATAATAGAGAGGCCTAAGCATTGGAAGCTGGACCAAGGAGACGTAGCCCAGGAGGGGTGAACTCTTCATCAAATCTGTGTTGTGCATTGTATTTTGATGTTCTTTGTTGTTATTTGGTTGTTGTTCAGCATATGTTTTATGTTAAATTATTTATAATATTTACATAAGAAACTCTCATGGGAATTAATTAATTAAGCAAAAAATGGTAAATCCTTAAGCAATTGATAAGCATCTTGGGTTTTATTCTAAATAGAGAATTGGCATAGCATTACTAATCTGCTCCATTTCAGATCAAGTTGGTATCAGAGCACTGGTTTTTGCT
Source organism: Pinus tabuliformis (assembly GCA_031772625.1). Lineage (NCBI taxonomy): Eukaryota > Viridiplantae > Streptophyta > Pinopsida > Pinales > Pinaceae > Pinus > Pinus tabuliformis. The sequence goes on from CM062805.1 coordinate 17,477,939, forward strand.
TACTAGATTTTCTTTGTGAAAGAAGGATTTAATTGTTTGCAAGTTTATGTCATGCTAACAAGGTTAAAACTCAAAAGAGGTGAAGGAAAGCTAGTTGGAAGCCCTGAAGTTGGGTCAAGGGGAAGAAGAGCAAGGTTGCCACAATCTCCAACACCAGTTCAACCTCAATTTGCAATTGAGACTCCAGAGATCATGTCTCATGAAAGAGAACCAACAAACATGACAGAAGATAAGAAGACCTTTAGAAAGGCTTTTTTTGATATGACAGAGATGGTGAAGGTCCTCTATGAAGAGAGGAATAGCAGGTTGCAAGGAGTAAGTTCCAAACCTCCCAAAGGAGAAGGCTCTTCAGGAAGAGGTAATGGAAAAGGGGGTAATGGGAATGGAGACAAACCTCCACCCTCTCCACCATTTTCTTCACAATCATCTTCACACTCTTCCACTAGTACAACCCTTACTCATATTCATCATCATTCTTCAAAAGGAACTGGTAAATCACTTTTTTAAAAACTTGATGTTAAATTCGAGTTGCCTATGTATAATGGTGAAGTGAATGCAGAGAAGCTTGATAATTGGATTTGTCAGTTGGAGGTGTATTGCAGGATTCAAAACCTTCAAGAGGATGATATCAAAATTTAGTTGGCTTCATTGAGAATGGAAGGTGTAGCACTCATTTGGTGGGACGCAAGGACTCAAGACAAGATCAAAAAACATGGTCAGATCTCTATTACTTGGTCTGATTTCATTGTTGCTATAAAAAGGCAATTCTTCCCTTTCGCTAATATGCAAAAATCTACCATGAATTGGCAAAATTTTAGACAGTTGAAAGGTCAAAATGTGCAAGAGTATACTCAGGAGTTTAGGAGAAGAGCTCTTATGCTAGAAGTAGACTTGCAGTCACAGGATACTTTGCTGAAATGCATAGGAGGTTTGCATAGCTATCTTCAACATGCCATTCTTATGTTTAATCCCACGAATCTTGATGACGTCTATGTTCAAGCTACACACCTCGAAGCAAGAGGGAAAAACACCCCAAAAGATGATAGTAAAAAGTCGTTTGAGGGTAAAGAGAAAGGAAAGGGTTTCAAGGGAAACAAAATTGCATCCAGTAAAAAGGAAGGAGAAAAAATAATCTGTAAACATTGTTCCAAAGAGGGTCACGATGAAGCTCATTGTTGGAAGCTTCATCCCGAAATGAAACCAAAGAAATTCAACAACAAAGGAAAAGAAAAGACAGTTGCAATCACTCAAGAAGAGGATTTGGGATCCGAATCGGGTGATGAAACAAAAATCACAGCCATGGGGTTTCAAGGAAAGGAAACCATTGACAACACTAGTTCTTCAGGCTCACAAAATGAAACTCCAAATGAAAAGAGGAGAATAGCACTGTTTCACATAAGGGTGATATCGAAACATAACAAGATTGATACGTTGTTTGATAGCGGCTCTCAAGCCAATCTTATCTTTAAAAACATTGTCAAGAGTTTAAATTTGGAAACTGTTCCACATCATAAACTATATCCACTTGGATGGGTATGTGACAATGCGCAATTGCAAGTTACGAGAAATTGCACATTGAAATTCACAATCACTGGAAAATTCACAGATAAAGTGGAGCTTGACGTTGCGCTGTTAGATATTTGTGGTATCGTTTTGGGTAGCCCATACCTTTATGACGGAAAAGCTATTTTCCATCGACATGAAAACAAATATCACATATTCAAAGGTGGAGTAGAATATATTGTGAGAGCTCACAACAAGAAAACAAATCTTTCGTTTGTTAATGCAGGGCAGATGAAAACACTGGTGAATTCGAGCAAGAATTTTATGCTTCTCATGATCAAACCCGAGAATGATATTGATTATGAAGCGTTTGATGGTTGTAATTCGAATTTGAAAACTGATTTGGTTGACGTTGTTAACCAATCTGATGAAATGTTTCAGGAATCAAAGGGATTACTTCCCAAGAGGGGAATCCAACCTGAGTTATAGTTGCAGCAAAAGTGTCTTCTTCCTAACATTGGCATGTATAGGATGTCAGTGATGGAAAGCGCAGAAATTAAGACGCAAATCTAGGGATTGTTGAATAAAAGGATCATTCGGCCTACTCCTTTACCGTGTGGTGCACCTCTTGTTTTGGCACCCAAGAAGAATGGTAAGCATTTCCTTGAATGGGATTCAAGAAGTGGTTTTCATCAAAGTAGAGTTGTTGAAGGAGATATAGGGAAGACGACATTCAAACACAGGCAATGTTTGTTTGAATGGCTTGCTATGATTTTTGGTCTTTACCATGCTCCTATACTTTTACACATATGAAGAAAAACGTGTTGAAACCATTTCTAGACAGGATAGTCTACTTGGATGACATTTTCATATTCAGAGAATTTCATTATGAACATGTCATGTATGAGAAAAAAATACTTGATATCGTATGTAAAGAACATTTGCTTCTGAAGATGTCAAAGTATATGTTGGATAAAACTTCTTTGATGTACTTGAGCCATGAAATTGGTTCTTCCAAGCGCGTTCAAGTTCCCAAAGGCTTTTTGGTAGTTTGCGTGGGACGAGGAGAAGGTGAGTTGAAGTTAGACCTCTCCGAGATTGAAGCTGTAATAGTCTGTGGTGGTATTGACTCCATTCCAGCAGACACAGGTGAAGGAATCATACATCCCCGTGAAGCCGCAAATGCCTTTGCTCTACTCGCAATTTACGCAGGCAGGCTCAAGATAGTCATTTGGATAAGAGGTTTTTTGGGAGCAGCCCAATGTTGGAGGAGAAATTTTGTTAATTTTTCTTCTATTGTAGTTCATTTGCATTCATTGGCAGTTGTGCAAAAGGTCTTCCAGTGGGGAGGCAAACAACGAGAGGCATTTGATGCTTTAAAACAAAAATATTAATACAACTCCAATACTTGCTTTTCCAAACTTGAGACAGTCATTTAAGTTTCAGGTTATTGTATGTGACTATGCCATGGGCGCAGTCTTTTTGCAATGTGGTAAGCCCATTTCTTTTCATTTATAAATTTTCAATGATAAAGTGTTTAAGTTGTAGCAACAAAGGCACTTCCATTAGATGGGTTTTCTTCTACTATTCCACTCAGTCAAAATGTATAAGAAAGGTATAAGCGACAAGTTGGTTGATGTACTTTTTAGGCCTACAGTTTGTATAACAACTTTCCTCAAGCATCATTTTGTTTTACATGAAAGTTATGTTCAAAAAAATACATATTTTCAAGAAGTATATTCAAGCTTGAGTCAAAGAAATCAAGGGGAGGAATTTGTTTACCATTTGCATCATAATGTATTGTATTATCTTCGTAAGAAGGATGTTGCTACTGATAGTAACACAGACAAGGCCAAAGAGTTCATTGAACGACTCCAAATGGTACATCAAACAGTGCAAGAACAACTTGAAAGGGTTAAAGGCAAGTATTGCGGAGATCACAAGTTCCAATTCAGTGATCAATGGATCGAGATTGGAAAGGTGAGGGAACAGTACCCTCATCTGTTCAATAACTGAATATAATCTTTTGGGGTCCAAAAGTTTCTAGTGGGGAGGGGTGTGTTGTAGCATTTTTTGGTTTTGATAAGATAGAATAAATTAATCAAAAAAAATAAATAAATAAATAAAAATATATCTTGAAACAATGTTAAGTTAGGATATGGACATAACAATATCGAATAAAATGTTTTTGAAAATATCTTGATGATGATGTCCATATCAAAGAAAATGTTAGGTTAGATGTCCTAAAAAAATCAAGGCAAAAAGAAAATGTTAGGTTAGAAATAAAAGAAAACAAATAAAATCTGAAAGTGAGCAAGTCTAAATGCCACTACTATTTTTTCCGCAAAATAATGGTTGTGTGCAGCTTGTCATAAATGCCACAACACATGACAATCAAATAGTTTAATCTTGACTGCTTCATGCTTTAAATTTGATGTTATAATTAGAGAATAAATATCTGGCCAAACTGTTTAATCTTGGCAGATCAGTAGTTAGGTAGAGAATAATAAGGTATTTATCAGTTTAATCTGAGCCCTTAGATGTTATAAGGTTAGAATTAGATAATTTGTTTTAAAAAGAAATGAAAAGGGTTTGCTAGCTTAAATGCACCCATTAAGTGAAGAAAAAATGATAGGATAAGCAAAGGGTAAGTAGAAGAAAGGTTGCAGAAGCATGATGATTGATTGAACAAAATGTACATTTATCATGTTTTACCATATGTTTCTATGTCCATGATGCAATTACACAAAGCAAATGAAGGTCTACAAGATCAATTAATTAACTTCCCTCATCCCCATTCATCCCTATATTTACTAATTTCCCCTTCCCGCCTTCATATAGTTCATATTTATTCATTTTCCATAAAAAAAACCCCTTTTCCTAAGGTTAAAATCATTTTTGCCTAGGAAAGGTGAAAACCCCATGTTAAATCCTTTTTTACCCAAAAACCCACAAAAAGATGTTTAGCTTAAAGTATTGATGAATATATGTGAAAAGCAAATAACTCATGAAAAAGCATTATACTTAGTGTATTTCCCCTTTCCGCTCATGTTTCATATTAATGCTAACTTATAGTATTAAACCCCTAAAAGTCCCCTTTCCCATATATTATTAACTCCATTTATTAAATATCCCGAAACCATAAGTTCTATTATAAAACTATGTATTTTATATCGGTGGATCGCAACTTTTCAACGTGCATGCACTCTCCTCCGCATTGCGATATGCGATGCGCGATGAACCCGGACCCGACGCAGATATATTTCATAATTCATTGCCATTTCGCATCCGCTCTTCATCGCAAGTCTCGGCTAAAACATATACCCTCCGCCATTGCGATCTCCAATATGTGATGGGAACTCGGACCCGACGCAGTATTATCCATGATTTATTTTCCACATCGCGTCCGGCCCCTATCGCATTCCTTTGCGATGGGCCTTCCTTCGCTAAACTGCGATTGCGATATGCGATGAACCCAGACCCGACGTCATTTATCCGTCTGAATTCATACTATTTCAAGTCCTCCATACCATGTTTTGCGAAGGATTTCTTTGTTAAAATGTTTTTATGATTTAAACGAAGAACCCCGCTAACCTCAGTTTTAACCCATAATAAAGCCCATACCGCCATGATTAATCATTGGGCCCCTCCATTGCTCTTTCCTCTTACCTCTGCGCTGCTCTTCGCTCCACCACCGTTCTATCAAATGCATTCAAATCCAACGACCCTCAGCGATTTCGGGTTGGCTCTCTATCCGAGCATTACCCGCCCAAAAAAGCAGTATTCCACCAGCCTCCCCTTGCTACGTGTCAGGCTCAGACTGTACTGGGTGACCCCTCCCAAAAACCACCCGCGCCTCATAAGCGGTGCGGTGAAAATCAAAACCACCTCCCGCATAACGACAAAATGGCCCTGTTCACTTTGTGCCATAATTTAAAAAATAAACTACTTTTCTGTTTAAACCCCTAAATCACCATTTTGCTTTGTTTTGCCTGTTTACACAGTGAAACCTCCATAAGCCTCTGCGACCAATAAAACCATTGTTTTACCTTCCAATACGCTTTGGACTCCTTCCAATATCCTTTTGAGCTCAATAAAGCCATTGACGACCTTCTCTGTCACCTATGTTTTTCTTAACAATTTCTTTGTTTTGCAAGTAAAAACTCTTGTTCCACGCTTACAAAGAAAAATCCTGCATACAGTTAGAAGACAAATACGAAAATCATATCAAATTACTTTACCATGTGACATAAAATCTAAAAAGATTTACTGTTGAAAAACACAGTAAAAACTTGAAATGCACAGTAAAGGTAAAAGGAACACAGTAAAGGCTATTCAGCAGCGTCAAAGGATATTCACAGAGTTTAAAGAGTATCAGATGAAAGATCAAATGAAGGAATCAACCAGCGTAAAGGATACAAACAATCAAGCAGCTTAAAGGGCAAAATATCAAACAACAAAGCCAGCACAACCTCAATAAAAGGGGCAGCAAAAAGCAGTTCAATGGCTGCCCCTATCTTCTTGTATGAAGATCTTTCCTTTCCTAGAATAAATCTTAATCAGTTTTAGGATATTTTCTTAGTTTCATTATTGTATAAATAACTCTTTTCTCGAGTTCTTAAGGGTTCAAAGTTTAAGGTTCATTGTTCATTGCTTGTTAAGTTGTGATTATTCATTCTACTTTGAACCTGGTTGCACCTTTGAAGGAAGCTTTTCTAGACACTTGATGTACTCAGTCTTTCTGGAACCTTAATACAAAGCAGAGGATTTTGAATTTGGTTTTACATAGTTTGTGTTATTCTGTAAGTTTTTCCAGTTATCAATCATTATGTTTTTCTTCATATGCTTATGACTTATAGAGATATCTAGGTAGGAATAATTGTGTCCCAATTTATTCCTATAAACTCCTGAAGTGATCATCTATTAAGAGAATGGATTAATGAACTGTCTGTTTAGCTAATCCACTCTAATCAATAAATCATCAGTATCTTTTGTAAGCTTAAGTATATTTCTTTGAATCTTTGGAACGCAGTTTAGAAGGTTTTCATACTTATGATTGTTCTGTTTTACAGTCTGGAAACTGTGATAATCATATTATTTTCTATCTTCCTCTCACCACTATTTGATCTATATCACTGTGTAAAGCTTTATAGCAGCACTTTGCTGAGATATTAATATTATCCAAAGGATTAAGTATTTCAATTCTACATTTGTCTTCATTCATTGGTCTTCCAAAACTAAAACCAAAAACCCCAAAAAAATTATTTTAGATGCTCTGCCATTGGTAGCTGACCTACTACTATCTCAAAGGTACAACATCAAACTGGCGCCGTTGTCGGGGATTCGAATTTCTTTCAAGTTTCCTTTGGGACAACGATATTCATTCATTCTTTTCCTTTAAGGTGATTAAAGGGTTTAGAAAGGTTAAAATCATTCACCTAGGCGACTCCACCCTCCCAAGCTAGCACTTTTTAAACATACCAGATCTCGTTCAAAAGCTGACATAGTTAGTCCTCTGTCAGATCCTGAAAGGCTTCTGAGAAAAGCCAGTTCTAAAAGGGGACACCAACCATCTTCTTCTTCCTCTTCAGTCCTACAGTCTGAAGAATTAGAATCATTTGACCCCTATAGTAATATCCCATCTGATCCTGATTACTCCCATTTATCACCTAGGGTTGTTGAACTTCTAGATAGAGGAGTTGATTTTAAGTCAGCCTACCTTATTCATTCATTAGAATCTCATCCAATACCCACACTACCACCAGGATCACCTAAAACTGAATCTAATTTGGGTGTTAATCTACCAGAATATAAACCCACAGATTTCATATCCCCTACCACCTATCCATTTCCTTCCATTTTTGACCGACCTAAAGCTTCTTTCTCTGAACAGCCTAAGGAGACCTTCTCTATATATTCCAATCCTCTCTTTGAAACCAAAGAAGGTATTCCTTTACAGGTCCCAAAGTTAGTTCTTAAGACTCCTTTGAAGTCTTTTAGGAGATCTCCTCCTCCTTCACCTCCAACTAGTTCATCAACCCCTAAATCACCATCTTCTTCCTCTACTTCTTCTTAATCTTCTACATCCACACAAACACCTCATACTCCACCTGGACAACCTCATACACCATCCACTGTCATGGCTTTCCGACCTATTGTACAGGCTAGATATGCTGCCTTAGTCTTACCTAATAACCTTGATGCATTCCCAGCTGGATATTTAAAATACCTTCCCAAGTACAATGGAGAAACTGGTCCCTCAGCTGAGGACCATCTTCAAGCTTTCCTAGACTTTGCAGACAACATGAATATTGAACAAGAAAACATTTATATGAGATTGTTTGTACAGTCACTTGAAGGAAATGTGAGGATTTGGTTTAGGCAGTTACCAGCAGCTTCCATTAGAAATTGGGAAGAGCTTACAACCATATTTAAAAATCAATGGGGTGTGAAAAAGGATCCTCTTTACTTCCTCACAGAATTTGAAGAGCTTAAAAGGAACTTCAGTGAACCAGTATCAGATTTTATCAAAAGATTCAATAAACTCTATCACAAAATGCCTGCTGATTGTAAGCCCCCTGTAGCAATAGCTAAGTCTAGATTTTCTAAAGCTTTTGATGATGACTTTATTGTTATGCTACGAGAGAGAACTTCAAGAACGCTTGAACATATGCAAACAAACACTATAGAAGTAGAAGCAAATAGGGCAACCTCAACTTCTTTAAAACTTAAGGAAGAAAAGGCCAAAAGAAAACTCAAATCTATTCAAGAAGCCTCTAGTTCCTCTAAGACTAAATCAGAAGATTTAAAAATAGATGAAATAACATCTCTTCTTAGAAACCTATCAAATAGGATTTCAAAGATTGAGACCCAACCTAAAACAATACAACAAACAGTTACTAGACCCCAAAACCAAAATCAAGGTCAGTATAAAAGAAATCCACCACTACAGATTCTTCAGAGACCTAGCAATGATCAACAGGTTCCTACTCCTCTATTGATATATGACCAACAACCTATTGATAATACTATGACAATCACTGAAGATATTAATAGTATGGATTCTTCTTCCAATCAAACAGTCGTCATTCCTCTCTCACAACAGAATCAGGTTCAAGAAGATCAATAAGCTTCATAGGTCTCTAAATATCACATTTTCTCTGAATTTTTAATTGCAGAGTTAAACAAGAGGTATGATCTTACGCCTAGGCCTGGTCCTAGGAAACCTCCAAAGGAAACTCCAATAATTGAACCACATACCAAAACTAATGAAGCTCAAACAACTCTTATTCAGCCCTTACATCAGTCAATTGATACTACCCAAACTGGTAAAAACATTTTGACCACATTTAATGTTGAAAAAGAATAAGAGAGGGTTAAGATCCCAATTCCACTGTCAGAACTTTCTAAAAACCCTGGTTACAAAAGCCAAGTCACAAAATGGATACAAAATACCTCGGTTGATGCTGAAGGTGATGTCATAAGTCTGCGAGATGAAAAACCAGCAGTAACTTTTGGCCCTAGTTCAGACATGATAGATGGGATAGTGCCTCCTTTCTATGTAACTCTTAAAACAAATGATTCCATGTTGTACAATTGTATGCTTGATTCAGGAGCATCACATAACCTTATGCCAAAATCTATCATGGACCATTTGAAACTTGACGTAACTAGATCCTACCATGACCTGTACACTTTGATTCTAAAATGGTGCCCTGTTTGGGATTGATCAAGGATCTAGTGGTTACCCTTGCCCAAAATCCAGTGAAAAGTGTAGTACTTGATATTGTTGTCACAGATATCCCTCCCAAGTTTGGAATGCTCCTTTCTAGGTCTTGTTGTGCCAAATTAGGGGGAATTCTACATATGGATATGTCATATGCTACTATTCCTATTTATGGAGGAGAGCAATTAAGATAAAGGTCTTGTTGTGCCAAATTAGGGGGAACTCTACATATGGATATGTCATATGCTATTATTCCTATTTATGGAGGAGAGCAATTAAGATTATATTTGGAAATTTTTATTTGATGGCTCCTGCACGAAAGATGGGGCAGGAGCTGGAGTAGTTTTAATTTCACCTGAAAAACAAAATATAACCCAATCATGTAAATTAGACTTTGAAGTTACAAATAATGTGGTTGAATATGAAGCTTTCCTTTTAGGATTGCAATTAGCCAAAAGCTTAAAAGTTCAAAACTTAAGTGTTTTTACTGATTCAGAACTTATTGTTAAGCAAGTAAGAAATGTTTGCCAAACCAAGCACCCTAGACTTAGGTCCTACCGAAATGAAGTATGGGATTCAGTTGAAAACTTCTTTGATGCTTTTAATTTGACTCATATTCCCAGAGATCAGAATATTCATGTAGATGCCTTAGCTGTCTCTGCTAGCTCTTTTAAAATCCCTGATCATACTGATGTACTCTATCAGATAAAAGTCAAATATAGGCCATCTATCCCAGATAATATGAAATATTGGCAAATATTCGAAGATGATGAACATTTGAAATCATTTCTACAGGTAATAGATGATTTTTCATTTCTACAAATTGATGAAGATAGAACTGAAATAAATGAAAATGTAGATGGAAATGATACTTTAGATTTTAAAACCCAAATTGCTAATCATGACATTATTCAATTATCGAATAATTTTATTCCAAAAGGACTCATTCCTTTAGAAAAATTGTTTGATCAAAATGATGTCCTCAGAAACGATTAGTCCATTTCTTCAAAAGATGACATAGAAGAGATTAACATTGGAACTGATGAAGATACCAAAAACATCAAAATATGTGCATCTCTAGACCCTGAGATCAAAGCTCAATATCTTAAGTTACTGCAAAATTATAAGGATGTTTTTGCTTGGACTTATGCTGATCTAAAGACCTATGATACTTCATTAATACAGCATAAGATTCCTTTGAAGCCAGAAGCAAAACCTTATCAACAGAAACTTAGAAGGATAAATCCAGCCCTTCTACCAACTGTAGAAAGGGAGATTAAGAAAATGCTAGATGCTCAGATCATCCTCCCTCTTAGATATTCTAATTGGGTTGCAAATCTAGTTCCTGTTAGAAAGAAAAATGGAGAAATAAGACTCTGTGTGGATTTTAGAAATTTGAACAAGGCATCATTAAAAAATAATTATCCTTTGCCCAAAATGGATCAGTGACTTCAAATGGTTTCAGGAGCACAAAGACTTTCTATGGTTGATGGTTTTTCAGGTTACAATCAGGTGAATGTTGATACAGTGGACAGAGAGAAGACAACCTTTACTACACCCTGGGGTACATTCATGTACGCTAGGATTCCATTTGGCTTAACCAATGCTAGAGCAACATTTCAGAGAGCTATGGATATAGCTTTTATGGGTCAAGTAAATAAATTTGTGGTTATTTATCTTTATGACATAACTGTTTTTTCTAAATCTGATTAGAAACATCTAAAGCACTTGATGAAGGTTTTTGACAGGTGTAGAAAATTTGGAATATCATTGAACCCTAAGAAGTCCTCGTTTGCTGTCAAAGAAGGAAAATTGTTGGGCCATATAATTTCAGAGGGAGTAGTAATTGACCCCAAACGAGTATCTGCCATTGAAACATTGACCTTACCTGAAACAAGAAGGAGATTCAAACTTTTCTAGGCAAGATTAATTTTCTAAGGAGATTTATTCCAAATTATGCAGAGATTGTAAAAGATATAACTGACATGCTCCAAAAGGACCATGAAGTCAAATGGACTGCCTCTTCTAGGCATGCATTTGAACAAATAAAAAAGGCTATCTCTGAAGGTCCAACCTTAGCCAACACTGATTATACTAAGCCATTTAGTATTTTCTCGTTTGCCTCTGAAACAACCCTTGTTGTTGTTCTATTACAGAAAAATGAAGATTCCCATGATCACCCATAGCCTTTTTCAGCAAGGTTATGAGACATGTTGAGCTTAAGTATGACATCATTGAGAAGCAAGCCTATGCCCTTATTCAAGCCCTGAAATCATTCAGAATGTATGTCTTACATTCACCTATTACTACTTATGTCCCTAATAGTGTTGTGAAAATTGTCCTAACCCAACCAGACACTGATGGGAAAAGAGGTAGATGGATCACTCAAATTCTGGAGTTTGATCTAACTATCAAGACTACCAAGCTAGTAAAAAGTCAAGGATTGGCCAAATTTCTAGCTGAATCCAACTGCAAAGTACTTGGAATCAATTCTGTTTTAGAAATACAAGGAAAGAATACACAAGAACCTTCTATCCTTGCAGAAGGGGAGAATCCACAAGAACCTTCCCTTCATCCTAAAGAAGAGAACCCACAAGAACCTCTACTTTCTGAGCAGATCAGTCTTATACACATTGATGAAAAATTCTTGTTGTCAAACTGGTATCAAGATATTGTAAATTTCTTGATCCATTTTGAGTGTCCAGCATCATTCTCCAAAACCCAGTGTAAAACTCTTAAGTTAAAATCAGTCAAGTACTGCATTATAAATGCAAATTTATATTGGAAATATCCACTGAATATTTTGTTATTATGTTTAACAGAATCAGAAACTGAAGGAATCATTAATCAGTTTCATACAGGATTTTGTGGGGGACATTATGCTTGGAGAGCAACAACATACAAGATTCTGAGGGGAGGATTTTATTGGCCCACATTGTTCTTACAAGTAGGGGAAAAGGTCAGAGGTTGTGTTCCTTGTCAAATGTTTACTAGTAAACAAAAATTAGCAGCTCTTCCACTCGTTCCATCAATAGTTTCAACACCTTTTTCTCAATGGGGATTAGATTTTGTTGGAGAGATTCACCCCACTTCAAGTAATCAGCATAGATGGATCCTCATTGCAACAGACTACTTTACTAAATGGGTGGAAGCAATTCCAGTCAAAAATGTTATTGATTCAGTAGTAATTAAGTTTATTGAGGAGAATATCTTATCTAGATTTGGTTGCCCAACTCAAATTGTCACTGATAATGCAGCAGCTTTTTCTAGTGTTAAAATGATTGACTTTTGCCAGAAATATCAGATTCTATTACATCATTCAACTCCATACTACCCTCAAGGTAATGGCCTTGCAGAGTCATCAAACAAAAGTCTGGTAAAGGTAATCAAAAAGACTCTAGTTGATCATAATAAGAGCTAGGATTCACATTTGATTTATGCAGTATGGGCAAACAGAATTACTCCAAAGAAATCAACTAGAAAATCTCCATTTCAATTAGTCTATGGGAAAGATGAAATCTTCCTTGCCAATTTGGCCTTCCCTGTTTTAAAATTCCTACAGGATTCAACAGATGAACATAATGATTTTTCAACAAGAATAAATCAAAGTATTGAACTTAATGAAAACAGAGATGAAGTTCAACACAAATTGAAGAAATATCATAATAAGATGAAGGCCCTATTTGACAGAAGAGCCAGGGAAAGGGACTTTAAGGAAGGTGATCTAGTTCTAAGATGGGATTCCAGGAGAGAAGAGAAAGGAAAGCATGGCAAATTTGACAATCTATGGTTTGGACCTTTAGCAATTGCTAAAGTGAAGGGTATAAACAATTTTGTGCTGCAGAATCTTGAGGGGCTATATTCCACTTATCCTGTAAATGGAAGGTTTCTCAAACATTACATTCAGTACTAATAAGTTGAAATAGTTTTCATTGTAAATACTCTGGTTTCCTTTTACTTTTCAAGATGTCAGTGTGATCTTTTTACAGCAAGGACTCCATAGCCCGAGGAGAAGGCACATGGATCTGCAGGTTCTCTACATTCTACAGGAGAAAGTAGTCCCCAGATGGAGCTAATGTTGTAGCATTTTTTGGTTTTGATAAGATAGAATAAATTAATCAAAAAATAAATAAATAAAATAAAATAAAATAAATTGAAACAATGTTAAGTTAGGATATGGACCAATGTTGCACGAAGCGTGGCCTCCCACCCCCCCAACAGTTCCAAGCCCCGAAGCGCGTCCCGTACGAAAGCGCCTAGGAAGCTTGGCCGGAAGCGCCACCTCTGAATTTTTTGCCACTTCCTGGAAATTCAGAAGCGTGGTACGGAAGCGCTGAAGCGCGCTTTGTACGGCGCTTCAGGCGTCGGAAGCATGGCGCTTTGGAGGAAGAAGCATACGTTTCCGTACGCTTCCAGAAAAGAGTTTAGAAAATCGTTTTTTTTTCAATTTTTTTTTAATTTTAGGTGAGTTTGCTTGTTGGGGGTGGGTCCACCTTGGGTTAGGGTGACGAATGAAAGAAAAAAAATATATATAAATATAGCAGATGCTCTCTCATGGTAATGTTAAATTCTTAAAGTAAAAGTGACATTCTCCTTTATTTTTCATTTTCATCATTTTACTTAAATTTTTAACATTACCATGAAATGACTTAGGATGTTTGAGAGTGGTTCCAGCCTCATTGGACTTCATATGGAGAAAATAGAATTTCATATCCTATTCAAAATTCAGCAGACTTAACAGTTTTCAGAAATTTAGGATCAATGGGATTGTGGCATTTCATTAGATTATATCAAGTATGAAGGTATGCGATTAGCATTTAATCAAGAGCACCAAGCCCTATATGTACCCTAGTGTTGGTGGTGTTAATTGTTGAACTCCTTTGTCACGCGGCACACCTTTAGCAAAAAATTACCTTTCAATCAAGTCAAAATCATCGATCAAGCATATTAAGCTTTTTCTACCATATTTTAAGTCTTGAATTAGGTAGTTTGATCAAAATTGGGCAATGTTGACTAATATCCCTAGACAATCGAAGTAGAGGCAAAGGCTAGACAAGAGGAGAAGAATCTAGATTCTAGATGGTTGATGCACCTAAATGGTTGATGCTCGAATAATTAATCATTAATGTACAATGGATGTTATATCTATCTTGATTTAGGCAAAAATATGCATGTTTTCATGTCTTCTACAATTAATTTTCTATTTGGGATGTTTTTTTTTAGTATAAATGCAAAAAAATATAAATATATATATATATAGCAGACGCTTCCACGGACGCTTTGCTTCCTAGATTTTTGGAAAATGATGCTTCCGTGTCCCTGCTTCCAAAAAATGCTTCCGCTTCGCCCCCGCTTCATGCAACATTGATATGGACATAACAATATTGAATAAAAAGTTTTTGAAAATATCTTGATGATGATGTCCATATCAAAGAAAATGTTAGGTTAGATGTCCTAAAAAAATCAAGACAGAAAGAAAATGTTAGGTTAAAAAGAAAAGAAAACAAATAAACTCTGAAAGTCAGCAAGTCTAAATGCCACTACTATTTTTTCCGCAAAATAATGGTCGTGTGCAGCTTGTCATAAATGCCACAACACATGACAGTCAAATAGTTTAATCTTCACTGCTTCATGCTTTAAATTTGATGTTATAATTAGAGAATAAAGATCTGGCCAAATTGTTTAATCTTTGGCAGATCAGTAGTTAGGTAGAGAATAATAAGGTGCTCATCAGTTTAATCTGAGCCCTTGGATGTTATAAGGTTAGAATGTAATATCCCTTATCAGGGGTATCCCTCAAACACAAGCAAACTCCAACCAGAGATGGACTGGGAGGGCGTTTACCTGATATGTCGCCTCTGAAAAGAGGACGAGATCTGGAGTCTACCTGGCCCTTTCCAGACTCTGTCTAAGAGCATAGGAGAAAAACACACAAGTGGTATAGTAGCCGGGAAGCTCAAAGAGATAAAAATAACAGTAGTGCAACATGCAATAATGTATACATAGAATATAAGCAGATACTCGAGAAATGCAGAGAGAAATGCTAAGCCATTTTATTACACTGAGTAATGGAAAGGGTACAAGAGGTGATCAGAAAGATAGCACCTCAACTTGCACAAGGCAAGTGAAGAAATACACTCAGAATGGTAAGGAAATGGCCTCTCTCTGAACTGCGTCCAAGCTGTCGGAGAACTGCTATGCTACTGCTATTGCTGGAATCAACTGAGGATTTGGCGCTGTTCCCCTCCTTAGAAAATGTTGAAATTCTGGAATCAGCGTCTGCTCAATAAACCCAGAAAAGCCCAGAAAGCTTTTCTAAAATAGCTGACCCTCGAAAATCACCCCCTTGAGGATCTACGCTATCCCTCAAGGCTCTGCGCTGGCCTTGAATAAAATCCTCCAAAACTCTACCCGAGACTTTGCCAAAATCCTCTAATATGCAAAGGCTGATCCCTTGCTCAATCTCCAAGCTCAAATCCTCCACATAAACCCAATCTGGTGCTCCTACCAAAAGAGACTGCGTCCTCCCCTCTCAAGACTGCGCAGTCATCAAAATGCTCAGTTCCTCCTCAACTCTAGAGATCACTTCTCCTACAAAAAACTGATGAGACTACCTTGCCCGAGCAAGCACTCGAAGTCCCCCGAGGCTAAGGATGAGATCTTCGAACGGAGACACTCGATGCACTAAACAATGCTGCAGACAGGCTAAACAGCCAGCGTGCTCTAAGTCAAAGTGACTAGCTCAAACGCAACATAATCCAATGTCCAAAATGAGAAGGCTCCTCTCTCCTTTATAGCGTTGGCCTCTCTCAAAACCCTAAGGCCCACCTCCTCCAATGTAGCCTCTCTCTTGCCACGTGCTCCTTATCCATCTGTGCAGTCCCTCCAAGTGTCTATGTCGGCCCTTTTCTCTACGTGGTCCTTTGGCCCCCGTGGCTCCCCTTTTAAGTTACAACGTTGTGCTACTAGGGAGTGACTTTATTCAAAAAGTGAATTATGTCCCCCTTTCCTCACCTTTTTATTTATAAATAACTATATAAGGCAAAATTGAGCAAAATTGAATATTCCAATTAGCCATGGCTAATTAGGAATATTACAGTCTCCCCCGGCAAAATGTTGCTTGTCCTCAAGCAACTGAAGTGATGGATTCTGCAAAATTTTCTCTCCCCCAAGTGGCATCCTCATTCGGTAAATTCTTCCACCTCACCAAGAATTCTCGGACCGCCCTGTTCCGCAGCTGCCTCTCCCTAGTATCAATAATAGCCTCTAGCTGCAACACCAAATGCCCCTCGTCATCCATGGGTGGTAGCTCATCTGTCACTGTCACTTGCTGCCCCAATGCCTTCTTCAGGCATGATACATGAAAAACGTTATGAATCTTGCTGCGTTGGGGCAGCTCCAATTCATACGCAACCTGTCCAATCATGCGTATCACCCTGTATGGCCCATAAAAGCGGGGCTTGAGCTTTTCAGCTACCTTCTGCTTTAGTGACGACTGTCCGTATGGCTGTAATCGTAGGTAGACCAAGTCCCCTACCTCAAACTGTCTCTCCACCCGACCTCTGTCAACAT
Organism: Pinus tabuliformis; assembly: GCA_031772625.1. Taxonomy (NCBI): domain Eukaryota; kingdom Viridiplantae; phylum Streptophyta; class Pinopsida; order Pinales; family Pinaceae; genus Pinus; species Pinus tabuliformis. The sequence goes on from CM062805.1 coordinate 17,494,740, forward strand.
ACAGCTTCTGCTGGTTCTGCGTTGTAGCCATATTATCCTTGAGAGCTCGAAGGATATCCTGACTCTCTTGGATCCAAATCTTGGCTCTCGGAGCCTTGCTGGCACCAAACATCACGTCAGCAAAAGATAAAAGATGATATCCATACAAAGCATAGAATGGTGACATACCAATGGACATGTGATATGTAGTGTTGTAGCAGTACTCCCTTAGATGCAGCCACTTCAGCCATGCTCGTTGCTACCCACTGACATAGTTACGCAAGTAGCCCTCCAGCCACTTGTTAACTATCTCTCTCTGCCCGTCCGTCTATGGGTGATAACTGGTACTCGGTGTCAACTCCCTCCCCACCAACTGGAAAAGCTCCTGCCAAAACCCGCCCATGAAACGGTTGTCCCTGTCACTGATGATGGTCTTAGGAAGACCATGTAGCCTGAAAACCTCTCTAAAGAACAGCTCAACCACCTACGTTGTTGTGTAGTGTGCGGATATGGCGAAAAAGTATGCGTACTTTGTCAGTCGATCAACGACGACAGATACAATCCTTGCCCTGCACCATGGGCAACCCTGTGATGAAGTCCATCAAAATACACTCCCATTTCCCCTCTAGGATGGGAAGAGGCTGCAATAATCTTGTGGGATGGCTCATCTCCCCCTTGTTCCTCTGGCAAATATCGCACTCACGGATATACTAGAGTACGTCCTCCTTGAGGCCCTTCCATGAGAACCTCTCTCTAATGGCCCTGTAGGTTTTGGTAAACCCCTGATGGCCGGCCAATGGTGAATCATGTGATGCCTGAAGTATCTTCTTCTTGAGCTGAGATCCCTTAGTCAAGAAGATCTGGTCCCTATAGTAGATGATCTCATCGACTAACCGGTACCTGTCATCAGCCACCTGCCCATCCAGAACCGCACATGCCAATCTATCATCTGAGTACTCTACTAAGAGTCGAGCCCTCCAGTCTGTCTCCAAGCTTATAAGAGACAACGTGGCTGGTCTACGTGAAAGGGCATCTGCTACCACGTTGTTCTTACCCTTGACATACTCAATGTCAAAGTCATACGCTTGGATCTTACTGATCCACTTCTGTTGCCTCTCCTGTAGCTGTTTCTGCTCCAAAAAGAACCTGAGGCTGTTGTGATCAGTCCTCACCCTAAACCTGTTACCCACTAAATACTGCCAGAATCTGGCCAATGCATGCATAATGGCCAGCATCTCCTTATCGTATATAGAATACAACCTCTCATGTGGAAGGAGCTTCTGGGTCTCAAAGGCTATAGGGTGACCTCCCTGCATCAACATTGTGTTGATCCCCTCTCCCGACGCATCACACTCCAAAACAAATGGCTGTGAAAAATCCGACAATACAAGCACTGGGCAGCTGCTCATAACCTCCTTGAGCCCGTTAAAGGCTCGTTGCGCTGTATCCGACCAACTGAATGCCCCCTTCCTCGTCAGATCTGTTAGGGGTGCAGCAAGCTGTGAGAAACTATTGACGAACTTCCGGTAGTAAGTACAAATGCCAATGAATCCCCGAAGTTCTGTCACGTTCCTCAGCTCCGGCCAATCTCTGATGGCCCTGATCTTCTCCTCGTGGACTCTCACTCCGTCCACCCCTATGATGTGTCCCAAGTACAACATCTCCATCAACCCAAACTCACACTTGGAGAGCTTGGCATAGAACTGCTGCTCCTCCAAGATGCGCAACACTGTCTCAATGTGTTGGAGATGCTCCTCCCAAATCCTACTGTAAATGAGAATATCATCAAAGAACACCAACACAAACTTCCTTAAGTGACTGCGAAAAATGTGATTCATGCAGGACGGGAATGTAGCTGGGGCGTTGGTTAGCCCGAAGGGCATCACCAAAAACTCAAAGTGCCCATAGTGACACCTGAAGGCGGTCTTGGGAATGTCCTGCTCTCTCACGCAAATCTGATGGTACCCAGATCTCAAATCAATCTTTGAGAAGAACCGTGCTCCTCTCAACTCATCCATCAACTCATCGATCCTGGGTATGGGGTACCTATTCTTTAGGGTCTTCTTGTTCAGGGCCCTGTAGTCAATGCACATCCTCAATGTGTCAGCCTTCTTCTCCATCAACACCACGAAAAAAGCAAAAGGACTCATGCTCGGCCGAATGTGCCCAAGAGCCAGCAACTCTTGAATGCCGCTCTCAATCTCATCCCGATAGGCCTTGGGATGCCTATAGGGGTAGTAATCACTGCCTGTATGCCCTACTCAAGCTCAATGGTGTGCTCAAACCCCCTGTCTGATGGTCGTCCAGGCGGAATCTCCCCAAACACTGTGGCATACTAGTCAAGGATGGACTGTATCTCTAGTTGCACTGTCTGCCTTGTAGTCCCTGCCTTTGATGCATGCAGCTCCACTGCCCACTCTACGTCTCCCTTCCGGAAGACTGCCTTCATCTGATGAGCCGAAACAGTCTGAGGCAGATATGTGTGTTGTCCCCGTATCTTCTCATGTCTCCCTGTCTTCTCATCATCCCACTCCATCTCTAGGGCCTTCCAATCTGTCGTGACCTTCCCTAGAGTGATAAGCCATTGAACACCCAGTATCAGGTTGGTGTCCAAAATATTGACCACAAAAAAGTGGTCAGTTAGTGTGTAGGTGCCCATCGTCACTGATAACTCTAGGACATAACGAGCACACACCATCGTCTGATCTCCTGGGACCAACACTGAAAAGCCATCAAAGCTCTCTGTCTGTATGCCTCTCTGCTTAACCATCTGCGCATCGATGAAGTTGTGGGTTGCCCCACTGTCAACCAAAACTGATACTCGTTGGCCACGTACTGTGCCCCGTACGCACAGTGTCAAATACTTGGGAACTCCTCGCAATGCTGCAAGGGCCCCTCTGGTGGGTGCAAAAGCTGCACCACCTGCTGCTGGTGGTGGAGGTGGCAAAGGATCCTGCACGACTTGACTATCTCTTGTCTCCACATCATCCTCCTCATCCCCGCTACTCTCGGAGAAGACCTCAATAAAATGTGCTTTGCCAGTAGCACATCGACAGGTAAAGCACAACCGCTTCTTCTTCAGCTCCCTCCTGGCATCATCATCAATCTGTGCTCGTCCTGGATTCCCCTTTGAAGGCGGAATCCTCACATCCTTCTCCTTAGGCTGGAAAGCCTGTCTCTGAGGGTAAGGTGTCCGGGTCTTGGGTAAGGCATCCTGTAAGTCCCGGGTCCTGCTAATAGCATCCTGGAGTGTGGCTGGTCTAGTGGATCTGACTAGACCCCGAAGTGGCTCTGCTAACCCCTCAACAAACATGTAGATCCTCCGTGTCGTGGATAGATCTGGCACCATCACTGAAATCCTCAAGAAGTCTACAATGTAGGTCTCTGGGTTCCCGGTCTGTTTGAGCCTCGTCAGCTCAACAAAATGTTGTTCCGGATCCCTCCAGTCAAACCTCTCTATCAGTCTCCTGGTGAACTCGGCATATGTCGTCACTGTGGAGTGTCCGAGTGTAACCAACCCATGGAACCACCAGTCCTGGGCCTCACCATCCAAATGTAATGTCGCCACCTTGATGGCCTCTGTCTCCGACATCTAGTTAAGCTGGAAATAGATGTCCAGCTTCTCCACCCAAGACTTTGTCGAACTGTTTGATGAGCCATCAAACGTAGGCAAGTGGAATCTACTAGCTGTGTGGTGGGTGTCTCCATCATGATAATAAGATATGGTATGTTCTATGCTTATAACAATTTACTTCTTTTTCTTATTATATTCCACAGATTAGTAATCACATGTACATAGAGTAAAGTGTAGATAGAACATTAAACGATCGACAGAAAACAAGCCAAGACAAGAGACACAAGATGTGGCGGCTAGCCAGGGACAAACCCCACAATGTGTGGAGAAACCCTTTGATCAAATCTTTTTTTATCTTCAATAATTCAGCAGAGAGAAATAGTACAATAAATCTGATTTATATAAACAGTAGCAAACCCTAGATCAACAGCATCAGCATGAGCGGCTTCATCATCAAACTAGGGCAGACGATATCTCACAAACTGACCGTCGGATCAACATGATTCCACCACCAAAAGTTGCAGCTTCCAGAGGAGGTTCAAATGAACCTACAATGCAATTCAGATGAGGAGATCTTCTAGTCCACGCAGGTCAAACTTTACTTCTGCAGTTGCAGCTTCAGTTTCAACAGCTTCCTTCAAACTAGGACAGTCGATATCTTGCAAACCATCCGTTGGATTGACTTGATTCCACTACCAAAAGTTGTGGCTTTCAGAGGAGGTTCAGATGAACCTACAGTGCAGTTCAGATGAGGAGATCTTCTAGTCCATGCAGGTCAAACTTTACTTCTACAGTTGCAGCTTCAGTTTCAGCAGCTTCCTTCAAACTAGGGCAGTCAATATCTTGCAAATCGTCTATCAGATTGACTTGATTCCACCACCAAAAGTTGTGGCTTTCAGAGAAGATCCAGATGGACCTACAGCGCAGTTCTAAGGAGGAGATCCGATGGTCAACGCTAGTCAAACTTTGGATCTGCAGTTGTAGCTTCAGGTTCAACAACTTTCGGCTTCACATGTGTGAGAGAGAGACCCTTTTATGCACAGTAGAGAAAAGACTCTTTTCTGCGCAGTACAGAGAGAGAGATGTGATGAGATGAGTGAGTCCAAATGAGGAAAAGTCCTCTTATATTTATACACAACATTGGTGTTTGAATAGATGCCACTATTGGGCTTCTGAGCCTACATGAGTTGTAAGTCGGCTTGATAATAATTCCATAATCAAAATAAATTCATATCTCCATGAATACTTATCGAAATCGGATGATCTTTATATCAATCCTACACCTTTCGACGAGAGGAATCTAATAAAAATATTATCAGCCATGAATAAGATGACCCACATGAAGTTTTGCCCTGGTTGCCAATTTTAACACTCCCTCTCAACTAGGGAGAACTTCATCTGCAATCTATCTATCGATCGTTATTATTCATCCATCAAATGCACTGCCCTGTACAGCCTGACCCTTGCCCTGCTCTGCTCTATTCTGCCTGTTCTGCTTTGTCTTGTTCTGCCCTGTACTAATCTGTACTGTTCTGCTCTGTTCTGCTCTACTCTTGCATTGTTCTGTTCTGCTCTGCTTTTGTCTGAATTATGAAGAAGAAGAAATGATCGAGGATGTATCATACTGACTCAAAGTCAGTCTCAGAGTATGTACCACTGGTCGCAGACCAGTCTCAACCAACCCGAAGTCAGCGTCATAGTGAGTACAACTCCACTGGTCCCAGACTAGTATCATCCTCCACTGACTCAAAGTCAGTCTCAGAGTGCATACTACTGGTCCCAGACCAGTCTCAACCGACCCGAAGTCAGCTTCATAGTAAGTACCACTCCTACCACTGGTCCCAGACCAGTATCGCAGTCTCAGAGAGTGTACCACTGGTCCCAGACCAGTATCGCAGTCTCAGAGAGTGTACCACTGGTCCTAGACTAGTCTCAACCAACCTGAAGTCAGCGTCATAGTATGTACCACTCTCACTGGTCCCAGACCAGTACTGCACTACACGAAGTCAGTGTCAGAGTATGTACCACTGGTCCCAGACCAGTCTCAACCGACCTGAAGTCAATGTCATAGTATGGTACAACTCCTACCACTGGTACCAGACCAGTATCATTGATCCCAAATCAATGGAGGTCATCCTAGCATAGGGAGTACGGTAGATACAACGATGCGTCCATCGGTACTACTATGGCCCCTAGCTTCATTTCCTTGCTCATTAATCAAATGAGAGGTACTTCCCATGAGTCCCAGACTGCATGGGTAGGATACCTCGACAGGAGAACTAATCAATCCTGTCCTCACAGGAGAACACATCAATCCTGCTATAATCGCCATGGATAACACATCAATCCAGGCCGCCATGGAGAACACATCAATCCAGGCCTCGCAGGAGAACACATCAATCCTGCTACAGTTTCCATGGAGAACACATCAATCCAAGCCTCACAGGAGAACACATCAATCCTGCTACAATCGCTATGGAGAACACATCGATCCAGGGCTCACAAGAGAACACATCAATCCTGCTACAGTCGCCATGGAGAACACATCAATCCAGGCCTCACAGGAGAACACATCATCCTGCTACACAGGAGAGCAAATCATCCTGTTCCACAAGAGAGCGAATCATCTTGTCCCACAAGAGAGCGAATCATCTTGTTCCAGTGCACACCACCAGGGGAGGGTGAGTCACCCTGTGGTCGTATGTTGCTCCAGTAAGAACCGCAAGTCCTCAGAGCTCCCAGAGCTCAATGTATGCAACATGCAGGACCCTTGTACAAGGGTTTCTTGACGACTCCAAGTCGTTTGGGAAAATCACAGATTAGATCTTTCCTCGGGGCTTTGACAAGGTGTATCGACCTGTACATCATCTTAATGCGATGGAGCCTCCTTGCTCATCGACTTACCATATCCCAGATGATGTCTATCTGCTAGAGCAATCGACGAATATGGGATTCCTCAGTAATCAAATCCCACCTCTGGTTGTTTCAGAGAATCACAGTGGTATGTGTTCAAAGAGCTCATTGAAGAGCTTTCCCAACCAAGCAGCTTCATACGAGATCATACTCGTAGATATGTATCTGGTCTTGGCGATGCTAATGGCAACCGACTTCTGCTTCCTGCTCATCCATTATATCGAAGCAGAATCCAAAGAGAAACAACACTAAAAGTGCTCCATTGATCCTCCAGACTACTTGCTTAATCAACATTCGAATAATCATGCAGTTTCATATTTCTAGCAGTGTATCTCAATCCATGAGAGATTGTGTCCTAAAGACATCTCAGAAGATTCTTGGCATCAATCTAGTGAAGCTCAACCAAGAACATCAACGCGAATGAGTTTTTTTGAAACTCAGAGGCATTTCCCAAATCTGGTCCGACATCACTACCATATAACTTCTGAAAGTTAAGATCCTCGAGGTAGTCACAAGCTTGCAGTCCATCATACCAAATCTTTTCAGAATCTTCACCACATATTTTACTTGAGATAGGAAAATTTCCCTTGGCTTCTGCCACACTTCAAGTCCTTGGTTCTTCATTTCAAATTCAGAAGCCAACTCCCTCTTACATTTGTGAATGAGAGGGTATGCACCTGTTAGAAAGAGGTCATCCACGTACAACACCAGTCTGAGAGGTTTGTCATCTTCAACCTTAAAGTAAAGGTTAGGATCGGCTTCATGCCTAGTGAATCCCAGCTTCATCAAGTAGCTATTGATCCTCTCATACCATGCTCGGGGTGCTTGCTTCAGCCCATAGAGAGCCTTCTTCAACCTGCATACATGAGATTTTCAATCATAAATCTCAAATCCTTCAGGTTGCTCCACATAGACCTCTTCTTTGATCGAACCGTGCAAAAACGCGGTCTATCCATCTGATGTAGGTTCCATCCTTGTGAAGCCACAAGGGCTATGATCAAGCGGATGGTCGTATATCTGGCAACAGGTGCAAATATCATAGTCTATACCTTCCTTCTGGGAGAAACCACGAGCAAAAAACCGAGCCTTATACTTTTCTGTACTTCCATCTGCTGCATGCTTTATCTTGTAAAGCCATTTGGAAGTAACAACTGTCTTGTCCTGGGGTCTGGGAACTACTTCCCAGACATCATTCTTCATAATAGACTCATATTCTTCGGTCATAGCATCCTTCCATACTTGATGCTTGACGGCATCTGAGAATGATGAAGGCTCATTTTGTATGATCGTGCTCATGATGGTCAGGTATCCCTGATACCTGTTAGGTTTCTTACTTTCACGAAAGGTTCCTTGGGGTGCAGCATGTCCTTCAGCATCATCAAGTATCCCCCTAAGCCATGAAGACCTCTTCCTAGAAGAGGAAGGCTCATGTGGATGAGGATCAATCGGATCCATGGGTTCTTCTACATCAGGCATTGATTCATCATCCTTTTCTTTCGGTTCCCTGGTGTCGACTTCTTGAAAGCTCCTCAGAGTCGGAAGATTGTCCACCTTGCTGAGAGCCATATCTTCGTCAAAGGTGACATCATGACTAATCACGACTTCCCTTTGACCGGCGGTGAACATTTCTTCAAGAGTCTTGGAACCCAATGCTTGATGAGGGCATCGATTTTGTACATATATGGCGGTGTTTGTAGTTTCAGCCCATAGAAACTTTGGAAGTCTTTGATCATGTAGCATGGCCCGGACAGCTTCCACAATCGTACAGTTCTTCCTTCCCGCCACACCATTCTGCTCAGGAGTATGTGGTGTAGTAGTCTCCCTCTTAATGCCAGCCTCAGATATGCCTGAGTGAACCAACTGTAATATATCGGAGGTCTTGCTTTGGCTTGAGGGGAATGGTCCCCTTTTGAGCTTTCCTTCGGCACATCCTGGACATACACCTTCTTTCTCTACTCGGAATTCGGGCATCCCTGTCACCATTTGTCTTACACCAAGTATAGCTTTATAATGAAGGGGGGAAAACCTTTGATGCCAAAGTTCGGACTGAAGAGATGTGTCATAAGACATGATACCTAGCGGACTTCCATCGACCTGATATAATGAATCAACACGAAACCCAAGAGTAAAGGCATCTTTACCATTATTTTTCGATACACGTACCTTGCCATTGCTGAAGGTTACCTTGTAGCCTTTGTCTTCCATTGCCGAGATGGACACTAGGTTCCTTTTGAGGTCAGGTGCATTTAATACATCCTGGAATTTCTAGCCTTCTTGAATGGTTGTCCTCTTCCTCGATTCCCAGCTCTCCTCTTACCTTTGTTATTGAATTTGTCATTCCTTTGATTGCCATTAGAGGGATTTTGATCATCGTCCCGGTGTGAGTCCTTTCTATCAGGGCACTCCCTTGCATAATGACCTGCTTTATCGCAGATGTAGCATCGCCATTTTCTTCCACCCTTATGTCCAGCCTTTCCTTTTGACTTAGTCCTGGAATTATTTCTTTTCTTAGCATGAGAAGAAAAGGCAGCAGGAGGACCTTTAGGCATGGGAATTTCTTGCTCTTCTTCCCTTGTTTCTTCTTGAATGCATCTAGCCATTAATTCCTCGAAACCAGGAATTACATTATTGTTCAGAAAAGTAGTCCTGAACACATACCATTTGGATGGTAATCCTCCATGAGTCGTGAGTGCCATTTCCCTGTCAGTAATAGCCTCCCCAATAGATAGGAGATCGTTCTTGATCTCAATTATTCTTAAGAAGTATGCTTGCATACTCTCATCTTTACCCTTCTTGATTTCCCTCAGCTTATTTCTAAGAAACAAAACTTGATTTGCATCATTAACTTTAAATAAACTCACCAGTCTATCGTAGATTTCCTTGGAGGTGTTCAGGTCAGAGATGTAGACCACCAAGTGCTTGTCGATAGAGTCCCAGATGATCTTCTGTTTTGACTTCTCCGGTTTTCCATTTGTTCCATGCAGCAGCGGATGCATTTGATGGAGGCTCAACAATATTGCCTTTTACATGGTCCAGCACTCCTTGATCTTCTAGGGTTAGATCGATAGACATCTTCCATCCGTGATAGTCAGCTTTCTCATGAAGCTTGCCTTCGGCAGAGTGTTGAGGACCCCATAGTTCTTTTAGGATAGCCTCGCCAATCTTCTCTTTGGTGATTGCTCTTGCTCTTGCTCGGGCTTTGTCTTCACCTCAGCTCTGATACCATGTTAAGATATGGTATGTTCTATGCTTATAACAGTTTACTTCTTTTTCTTATTATATTCCACAGATTAGCAATCACATGTACATAAAGTAAAGTGCAGATAGAACATTAAACGATCAACAAAAAACAAGCCAAGACAAGAGACACAAGATGTGGCGGCTAGCCAGGGACAAACCCCACAATGTCGGGAAACCCTTTGATCAAATCTTCTTTTATCTTCAATAATTCAGCAGAGAGAAATAGTACAATAAATCTGATTTATATCAGCAGTAGCAAACCCTAGATCAGCAGCATCAGCATGAGCGGCTTCATCATCAAACTAGGGCAGACGATATCTCACAAACTGACCGTCGGATCGGCATGATTCCACCACCAAAAGTTTCGGCTTCCAGAGGAGGTTCAGATGAACCTACAACGCAGTTCAGATGAGGAAATCTTCTAGTCCATGCAGGTCAAACTTTACTTCTGCAATTGCAGTTTCAATTTCAGCAGCTTCCTTCAAACTAGGGCAGTTGATATCTTGCAAACTGTCCGTTGGATTGACTTGATTCCACCACCAAAAGTTGTGGCTTTCAGAGGAGGTTCAGATAAACCTATAGTGCAGTTCAAATGAGGAGATCTTCTAGTGCACGCAGGTCAAACTTTACTTCTGCAGTTGCAGCTTCAGTTTCAGCAACTTCCTTCAAACTAGGGCAGTCGATATCTTGCAAACCGTACATCGGATTGACTTGATTCCACCACCAAAAGTTGCGGCTTTCAAAGAAGATCCAGATGGACCTACAGTGCAGTTCTAAGGAGGAGATCTGATGGTCAACGCTAGTCAAACTTTGGATCTGCAGTTGCAGCTTCAGGTTCAATAGCTTCCGGCTTCACATGTGTGAGAGAGAGACCCTTTTATGCGCAGTAGAGAAGAGACTCTTTTCTGCGCAGTAGAGAGAGAGAGATGTGATGAGATGAGTGAGTCCAAATGAGGAAAAGTTCTCCTATATTTATACACAACGTTGGTGTTTAAATAGATGCCACTATTGGGCTTCTGAGCCTACATGAGTTGTAGGTCGGCTTGATATTAATTCCATAATCAAAATAAATTCATATCTCCATGAATACTTATCGGAATCGGATGATCTTTATATCAATCCTACACCTCTCGACGAGAGGAATCTAATAAAAATATTATCAGCCATGAATAAGATGACCCACATGAAGTTTTGCCCTGGTTGCCAATTTTAATAGTTCCGGATCCCTCCGGTCAAACCTCTCTATCAGTCTCCTGGTGAACTCAGCATATGTCGTCACTGTGGAGTGTCCGAGTGTAACCAACCCATGGAACCACCAGTCCTAGGCCTCACCATCCAAATGTAATGTTGCCACCTTGATGGCCTCTGTCTCCGACATCTGGTTAAGCTGGAAATAGATGTCCAGCTTCTCCACCCAAGACTTTGCCGAACTATTTGATGAGCCATCAAACATAGGCAAGTGGAATCTACTAGTTGTGCGGTGGGTGTCTCCATCATGATAATGCTGGTATCCTCTGTGATGGTCGCGGGGTCTACTATCCCGTTGGAGCTGAACAAAGTCTCTGAATGAGAGAGCATCCCTGAACTCCTGCCCATAGGCCTGGTACTCTGCAAAATAATCGCCCATATGATCGGGCTCTGCCTCCTGCTGGGCTCCGACCCCCATGTCTACTCTTAGGAAAGTGGGCATGGTAGAGCGTGTAGGGGCATGTGAGGCCATCTGCTGAGTAGTATCACGCTGAGTGGCACTCTGCTCTGGCAAATGGTGGGATGTATCCAATCCCTCACCAACCTGGAAAATCCGTGGGTTCTCACACTTTCTAGCCTCCACCGCTGTGAATCTCTGCCCCATCACCTCGATCTGCCTCGACAAATCCTACGCTGATTTGAGGAACATGTCCGCAAATCTCTTCCCGTCCTCATCTGCCATTGGATCCTTCTGCTCTGCATCCACCACAGGCTCCTATTATGTGTTCACCATAGGTTCCTCTTGTTCTGCGTCTACCACCCGAACACAGTCTCCCTCTCCGTAGGTATTCTCCAACCTATGTTCAATATCTCTATATTTCCTACCTCTGTAATAGATGTAGGGCTTCTCCCTCGATGTCATAGACTGCTAGCTCCACAGGTTGAGCTAGATCTATGCTCTGATACCACTGTAATATCCCTTATCAGGGGTATCCCTCAAACACAAGCAAACTCCAACCAGAGATGGATTGGGAGGGTGTTTACCAAATATGTCGCCTCTGAAAAGAGGACGAGATCTGGAGGCTACCTGGCCCTTTCCAGACTCTGTCTAAGAGTATAGGAGAAAAACACACAGGTGGTATAGTAACCGGGAAGCTCAAAGAGATAAAAATAACAGTAGTGCAACATGCAATAATGTATACATAGAATATAAGCAGATACTCGAGAAATGCAAAGAGAAATGCTAAGCCATTTTATTATACTGGGTAATGGAAAGAGTACAAGAGGTGATCAGAAAGATAGCACCTCGACTTGCACAAGGCAAGTCAAGAAATACACTCAGAATGGTAAGGAAATGGCCTCTCACTGAACTGCGTCCAAGCTGCCGGAGAACTGTTGTGCTACTGCTACTGCTGGAATCAAGTGAGGATTTGGAGTTGTTCCCCTCCTTAGAAAAAGTTGAAATTCTGGAATCAGCCTCTGCTCAATAAAACCAGAAAAGCCCAAAAAGCTATTCTAAAATAGCTGACCCCCGAAAATCACCCCCTTGAGGATCTACGCTATTCCTCAAGGCTTTGCGCTGCCCCTGAAGAAAATCCTCCAAAACTCTACCCGAGACTTTGCCAAAATCCTCTAATATGCAAGGGTTGATCCCTTGCTCAATCTCCAAGCTCAAATCCTCCACGTCCTCCCCTCTCAAGACTACGTAGTCATCAAAATGCTCAGTTCCTCCTCAACTCCAGAGATCACTTCTCCTACAAAATACTGATGAGACTACCTTGCCCGAGCAGGCACTCGAAGTCCCCCGGGGCTAAGGGTGAGATCTTCGAACAGAGACATTCGATGCACTAAACAGTGTTGCAAACAGGCTAAACAGCCAGCGTGCTCTAAGTCGAAGTGACTAGCTCAAATGCAACATAATCCAATGTCCAAAATGAGGAGGCTCCTCTCTCCTTTATAGCGTTGGCCTCTCTCAAAACCCTAAGGCCCACCTCCTCCAACGTAGCCTCTCTCTTGCCACGTGCTCCTTCTCCATCTGCGCAGTCCTTCCAAGTGTCTACGTGGGCCCCCGTCTCTACGTGGTCCTTTGGCCCCCTTAGCTCCCCTATTAAGTTACAATGTTGTGCTACTAGGGAGTGACTTTATTCAAAAAGTGGGTTATGTCCCCTTTCCTCACCTTTTTATTTATAAATAACTATAGAAAGCAAAATTCAGCAAAATTGAATATTCCAATTAACCATGGCTAATTAGGAATATTACATAGAATTAGATAGTTTGTTTTAAAAAGAAAGGAAAAGGGTTTTCTAGCTTATATGCACCCATTAAGTAAAGAAAAAATGATAGGATAAGCAAAGGGTAAGTAGAAGAAAGGTTGCAGAAGTATGATGATTGATTGGACAAAATGAACATTTATCATGTTTTACCATATGTTTCTATGTCCATGATGCAATTACACAAAGCAAATGAAGGTCTACAAGATCAATTAATTAACTTCCGTCATCCCCATTCATCCCTATATTTACTAATTTCCCCTTCCCACCTTCATATAGTTCATATTCATTCATTTTCCATAAAAAAAACCCCTTTTCCTAAGGTTAAAATCCTTTTTGCCTAGAAAAAGTGAAAACCCCATGTTAAATCCCCTTTTACCCAAAAACCCACAAAAATATGTTTAGCCTAAGTATTGATGAATATATGTGAAAAGCAAATAACTCATGAAAAAGCATTATACTTACTGTATTTCCCTTTTCCGTTCATGTTCATATTAATGCTAACTTATAGTATTAAACCCCTAAAAGTCCCCTTTACCATATATTATTAACTCCCTTTATTAAATATCCCAAAACCATAAGTTCTTTTATAAAACTATGTATTTCATATCGGCGGATCACAACTTTTCAACCTGCATGCACTCTCCTCCACATTGCGATATGCGATGCGCGATGGACCTGGACCCGATGCAAATATATTTCATAATTCATTGCCATTTCGCATCCGCCCTTCATCGCAAGTCCCGACTGAAACATATACCCTCCGCCATTGCGATCTCCGATATGCGATGGGAACTCAGACCCGACGCAGTATTATCCATGATTTATTTTCCACATCGCATCCGGCCCCTATCGCATTCCTTTGCAATGGGCCTTCCTTCGCTAAACTGCGATTGCGATATGCGATGAACCTGAACTCGACATCATTTATCCGTCCGAATTCATATTATTTCAAGTCCGCCATACCGTGTTTTACGAAGGATTTCTTTGTTAAAATGTTTTTATGATTTAAACGAAAAACCCCGCTAATCTCAGTTTTAACCCATAATAAAGCCCATACTGCCATGATTAATCGTTGGGCCCCTCCATTGCTCTTTCCTCTTACCTCTGCGCTGCTCTTCGCTCCACCACCGTTCTATCAGATGCATTCAAATCCAACGACCCTCAGTGATTTCGAGTTGGCTCTCTATCCGAGCATTACCCGCCCGAAAAAGCAGTATTCCACCGACCTCCCCTTGCTACGTGTCAGGCTCAAACTGTATCGGGTGACCCCTCCCAAAAACCGCCCACGCCTCACAAGCAGTGTGGTGAAAACCAAAACCACCTCCCGCATAACGACAAAATGGCCACTGTTCACTTTGTGCCATAATTTAAAAAGTAAGTTGTTTTTCCGTTTAAACCCCTAAATCACCATTTTGCTTTGTTTCGCCTGTTTACACAGTGAAACCTCCATAAGCCTCTGCGACCAATAAAACCATTGTTTTACCTTCCGATACGCTCTGGACTCCTTCCAATATCCTTTCGAGCTCAATAAAGCCATTGACGACCTTCTCTGTCACCTATGTTTTTCTTAACAATTTCTGTGTTTTGCAGGTAAAAACCCTTGTTCCAGGATTACAAAGAAAAATCTTGCATATAGTTAGAAGACAAATACGAAGATCATATCAAATTACTTTACCATGTGACATAAAATCTAAAAGGATTTATTGTTGAAAAACACAGTAAAAACCTGAAATGCACAGTAAAGGTAAAAAGAACACAGTAAAGGCTACTCAGCAGGGTCAAAGGATATTCACAGAGTTTAAAGAGTATCAGATGAAAGATCAAATGAAGGAATCAACCAGCGTAAAGGATACAAACAATCAAGTAGCTTAAAGGGCAAAATATCAAAAAACAAAGCCAGCACAACCTGAATAAAAGGGACAGCAAGAAGCAGTTCAATAGCTGCCCCTATCTTCTTGTATGAAGATCTTTCCTTTCCTAGAATAAATTTTAATCAGTTTTAGGATATTTTCTTAGTTTCATTATTGTATAAATAACTCTCTTCTCGAGTTGTTAAGGGTTCAAGGTTCATTGTTCATTGCTTGTTAAGTTGTGACTGTTCATTCTACTTTGAACCTGGTTGCACCTTTGAAGGAAGCTTTTCTAGACACTTGATGTACTCAGTCTTTCTGGAACCTTAATACAAAGCAGAGGATTCTGAATTTGGTTTTACACAGTTTGTGTTATCCTATAAGTTTTTCCAGTTATCAATCATTATGTTTTTCTTCATATGCTTATGACTTATAGAGATATCTAGGTAGGAATAGTGTCTCAATTTATTCCTATAAACTCCCGTAGTGATCATCTATTAAGAGAATGGATTAATGAACTGTCAGTATAGCTAATCCCCTCTAATCAATAAATCATCAGTATTTTTTGTAAGCTTAAGTATATTGCCTTGAATCTTTGGAACGTAGTTTAAAAGGTTTTCATACTTACGATTGTTCTATTTTACAGTCTGGAAACTGTGATAATCATATTATTTTTTGTCTTCCTCTCACCACTATTTGATCTATATCACTGTGTAAAGCTTTATAGCAGCCCTTTGCTGAGATATTAATATTATCCAAAGGATTAAGTATTTCAATTCTACATTTGTCTTCATTCATTGGTCTTCCAAAACTAAAACCTAAAACCCCAAAAAAATTATTCTAGATGCTCTGGCATTGGTAGCTGACCTACTACTATCTCAAAGGTACAACAGAGTGATCAGTGTGCAAGGAACCAAAGTCACTTACTCCAGATCGCGGCGGAAGGAGAAGAGATGCGACAACCAACAGGATCAGAGATATCGAAGATATAGACGAGCCAACGAGAGAAAAAACACCAATATGACCCATCTACATAAATATGCCCAGTCATCCACTATCTAATGCAAGAATCTTTATGCTCGTTATTAATACTAATACCTAAGTGTTGAAATTTGGTACCGGAGGACAGGTGGTTCCCTTAGGCTTTGATCTTTGGCCTAGGGAAAAGTGTCCAAAAGAATTTAATTTTTCTCCTAAAGTGACTTTATAATTTTATAAAGTTAAATCTAATTTAAAAGTGACTTTAAGTGATAAAGTTATTAAGTCTAATTTTAAAGTGACTTTTATAAAGTCAATGAAAAATTAGAAAGGAAAAGTGACTTTGGAAATAAATGACTAAGTGGGTCTTTATTAAAGTGGGGTGAATTAAAAAATAGAAAGTGAGATTTAAATGAGCATTTAATCTCAACCTTTGATCTAAATCTATTTCAGCCATTGGATTTAGAGATCACCCAAAAGTCACTTGGAGTTATATTAAAAGAGGAAAATGAGGAAAAGGTCATTCATTCTTTCATGAGCAGATTGGGAGAAGAAGAGCAAGAGAGCAAGAGAGATTTCTGAACAGGAAGGAGAAGGAGACAGCAGCTTGGCACACATTCCAAGGCAGCAGTTGAGCAGATTTGTACAGCTGATTCAGCACATAGTGAAAGGCAGATTTTTGCACAAAAATCGAGGAGCAGTTTGCTGATTTTTCTGCACACAAAACGGAGGTCGTACAGCATTTATTGCTGTCCTGTTTGCTGTAATTTCCAGATTGCTGTGAGGCACGGGAAAGGAGATAAGTTGTAAATTTGCTTGCTGGTTTTTTGCTGAATAATTCTCACTGTAAAAAGACAATTTTCAGAAATAAAGAAGAGCTCTCAAACTGGTTTTCCCCAAGAGTTGTAGGGGGTTTTTCCAGGGTCAAGTTGACCAAAAATATCAGTGTTTTAATGTGTTTTAATGGCTGTTTTTAATTGCTGATTTTTAATTCTGCAATTTCCAGCATTCTGAAAAATTTCCAGAATTTGTGTTTTCAGCAATATTTATTTTTTTCAGTCTGTTAAATGTATGGTTATGGGAATGGGCATTTAACTACATGGGAGAAATAAGGAGAAACTGAAAACCGAGGTGGGAAAACAGAAATTTTTACACTAAGGCAGGAATCTATATGGACATTACCGCCTTTCCTGAACAACACCGCCTACTTTCGTGTTATGTTAGGACGATACCTATAGCTTTCTTACATGATACAGAATTATGCTCAAAAATCAAAGTGCCAAAATTTTGTTAAACTCAGCTTCAGATCAAGGAGATCGTCATTCTGATTCCAACGGTGTGAACGGCACTCAAATACGAGCTCGTATGCAGAAGTTATAGCAAGTCAAAGTTCAGGTTTCACTTGCTTACA
Source organism: Pinus tabuliformis (assembly GCA_031772625.1). NCBI lineage: Eukaryota > Viridiplantae > Streptophyta > Pinopsida > Pinales > Pinaceae > Pinus > Pinus tabuliformis. Next base: position 17,512,146 of record CM062805.1, read on the forward strand.
AGGCAGGGTTGGATGACATGGAAGGCCCTTCAATGAATGAGGAGGTGCCAAGTGACAGGCCACCATTGGCCCTCGCATATCACAATCGCAAGTCGCAGGCAAGTCGGTGTTAAAAATCGGCCCCAAAACAGCGAAGGTGAGATGCGATGGATCGCAATTGCAAATCGGCAAAAGGGAGGTCTTAGAGAATCGGCCCCAGGCAAGGGAACGGTTGCAATATGATAAATTCCATCGCAGATTGCAAAGGAAAGGATTTACGGAAATCAGCCCCCGACAAGTTTGGGTTGCGATGCGATATCGCAATCACATATCGCAACAGGGCAAGTCCTGCATATTTACGACCGTCAGTACTCCGTCGATTGCGATATCCCGGATGCGATTTGTTTATAGGTTCTGGTTTATAATTTCATCGAGTCCGCTGATATCGCAATCGTACAATCGCCCGTTTTGTTGACAAGACCATAAGACCACCGGGTTTTTACACTGATTGCAATTTGCGATTCGGTCGCCAGAATATGGCCCGCCGCGCAGCAAAATTTTCACCTAGTTAGCAGATTTCAGGCCGAATTTGATGGTTAGTAGTTAGAAAAGGGGAATTTGTTGAGCAAATTGTGGGAGAACTGGGAGAGGTCATAACTTCTTCAGTTCTTATCCAAATTAGGTGCAAAAAGAGTCAATCCTAGTAGTTTTCGTTATTTTGAACTCATTGAGACAGGTTTCAGAAGCATTTGAGCATTGTAAACACACTTTTGTTGTCATTTTGAGCATAATAGAGAGGCCCAAGCATTGGAAGTTGGACCAAGGAGACGTAGCCCAGGAGGGGTGAACTCCTCATCAAATCTTTGTGTTGTGTGTTGTATTTTGATGTTCTTTGTTATTATTTTGTTGTTGTTCAGCATATGTTTTATGTTAAATTGTTTATAACATTTACATAAGAAACTCTCATGGGAGTCAGTTAATTAAGCAAAAAACGGTAAATGCTTAAGCACTTGATAAGCAAATGATAAGCATCTTGGGTTTTATTCTGAATGGGGAATTAGCACAACATTACTAATCTGCTCCATTTCAAACCACAGTATCTGAGTTACATCATAAATGAGCAAGGCATGCATGTAAATTCGGCTAAGATCCAAGTCATTCGGGATTGGCCAACCCCGACCACTCTAACAGAGCTTCACAGATTTTTGGGCCTTGCAAATTTTTATCGGAGGTTCGTGTTGGGATTCTCCCATATCACTTGGCCTTTGAGTCAGATTACCAAGGGCGGAGTGAAAGCAAAGTTTTCTTGGTCCGAGTCCCAACAGAAGGCGTTCGTTGAACTAAAGCACCGCCTCTGCTCTGCACCTATACTCACATTGCCATACCTGCAGCAACCATTTTAAATTGAGACAGATGCCTCCAACTATGTTATTGGTATAGTCCTCACCAACAGGACACATAGTGGCCTATGATAGTGAGACACTTTCCGATACAATTCAAAAGTACCCCACCTATGATAAAAAGATGTACATTTTGGGGAAGGAGACAATCATCCACACCGATCACTGATCTCTTTAGTTTATACATATACAAGGGAAGTCGCAGAATGATCACCATCAGAAGTGGTCTACATATCTGCAACAATTCCACTTGAACATGAAATACAAAAAGGGTAGCACCAATCATGTTGCAGATTGCCTCAACTAGCCCCCAAATGTAGCACTGACTATCGTTCTCAACTCTTGTGGCCACGAGACTTTTGGATGGCCGCAATTGTATAAAAATGATCCAGAGTTCGCCACCACATACCAGGTGCTAGTGGATGGCAAGCAAGTTCCCAGTTTCCACTTCCAGGATGCATTATTGTGCTACCTAGGCCACCTTTGTGTTCCTTCAAGTGAGCGTGCCAAGCTGATTTGGGAGGTGCACTACAGTCGGGTGGCAAGACACTTTAGTGTAGATAAAACTATGGTCATACTCCATAAGTACTTTTATTGGCCAAAACTCCGACAAGATGTTGGAAAATATATCAGATCCTACACTGCCTGTGCCATCGCCAAGCCAACCATCAAAAAGCAAGGCCTGTACACTCCTCTTCCTACTCTCAACCAGCCCTAGGAATCCATCTCCATGGACTATTTGTCTGGCCTCCCTTCTACGAAGCATGATAATGGTTGTGTATTTGTGGTCATGGACAGGTTTTCTAAGATGTCTATATTGGCGGCATGCAAGAAGAGTATCACAGCAGAGGACACTTCCAAACTCTTCTTTGAACAAGTGTGGGTACATTTTGGTATCCTGTAGGCCATAATATCAATTCGAGATAGCAGGTTCCTAGGCACATTACGATCGAGCCTCTGGACACTAATCTCACCAAGTCAACTACATTCCATCCCCAAACTGATGGCAAGACAAAAGTCATCAATAGGATGATAGTGCATATATTGCGCATGTACAACTCCAAGAATCCACGAACCTAGGATGTGAGTCTTACCTATGTGCAGCACAATTATAACAGAGCTCTCCATAGATCGACTGATCACAGTCTCTTTCAAGCAGGTCTAGGATTTCAACCATTGTGTCTGATTGATGTTGTTATGCCTCATGCGACTACATAGACAGAATCCACACGTCAGTCTGAGACTAATAAAGCAACCAATTTTATTGAATGCATCCAGCACATCCGACAATAGGTTTATGACATCTTGGAGAAGTCCAATGCCAAGTACAAGCAACGACATGATCAACATCGAGTGTGCAATGTCCCTTCTCAATAAATTTTGCTAAGGGAAGGACTACAATTTTTCAACTTTGGAGCCAACACAAATTTTGGACACCAACATAGGAAATGTGGGTCAAATATTTGTGTTGGTGGAATGTGGAGGCCACCCCTCAAGAAATACACACCCCTTGAAGGGAAAATCGATTTTGCTAAGGGAGGTCGAAATATTTGATGGAGGGACCCACAAGAAAAGGGAAGACAGCAAATATAAATAGGCAGATGAGGGCAGCTATTGGGACCTTTTACTAATTTGACAAACTATACCATTGTTGCTCAAGTTGTTTACCTGAGTCAAAGTGTTGTTCAGCACCAAAGATCTCTGAAGGGAAATCTCACCCTTTCTTCGGTGGATCACAAGTGCCACCCTAGGGAGGTATTGCCATAATTTCGAGGAGGCTTGGGGAGCAATTTGCAGGTGGTACGAGTTGCCTTTGCCTCAGTCTGGACACAGAAAAGGGAGCCATGTAGTCTTGTGGGAGAGCATTCCGGTGATAAGAGCACTGAGCCTTTGCAGGTCTTTTCCTTGGTTAATTTGTAGTGGATTTCCAAAGAATTTACAAGCTGGGAGAGTGTGCTTTGCTCAGGTCAAAATTCACTTGCAGAGGCCTGCGCAGTTGTTGTCCTGGGCTGCGCAGTTCATGGTGAAGAAATTTGTGGGGAAGGCTTGGCAAAAGGAATTTTGGTTAGAATTGAGTTGGGGGTGTAAGAAGATTGATTAGGGAGGATTTCTCAATATTTTGGAGGGGCTGCAGAGACAGAATTCCTACAAGCCGTAATTGTTTGGCAATGGAGAAGTCCATAGGATTTGGGGGTGATTTTGGAGTGTCATAACTAGATCAAACCCTTTCTGGGTTTTTCTGGGTTTTTCTTTGTAGAGCACAAGACTAATTTGGTAGAATTTTCTAGGCATTTTTGGAGGCTCAAACAGGGTTTCCTTTTAGCCAACAGTGTAGAAATTCCAAGGCTAGCACAGTTCCTTTCTGAGGATTTGTTCCCTCTGCATCCGGGCAACATTTTCTCACCTGGAATTGTCCAGCTTGCCTTGGCAAGCCCAAGTGCATACATTTCATGCATTATACTACTCTTTATATATAATAAAATGGTTGAATTTGCTACAGTTCTAGTGCAATTCGAGGTGTTTAATGGTTGTCTGAACAATTATGTTCGTGTGAGTATTTTTGCCTAATAGCATTGTCAATTTTCCTATTAGGAATATTACATTGGTATTAGAGCATGTTCCTAGCCAAGGTGGGGAACAAGAGCAGGTGATGCCAACCAGATACCAAGGAGTGGTTTTCCATAGGGGTCGTGGAAGAGGAAGAGGCAGGGGTCAAGGTAGAGAGGGAGCTTCGAACCCATTTGCCATCACAGAGGTAGAAAACATAAGAGGAGACTTGGATAACCAGGAGGACAATGAACAACCTAGACCAAGAGATCAGAATCAAGTCCTAAGGGAGTTGTTGAGGACCAACAAACAAATGTTGAGGTAGGGATAGCAAATGATGGATATGATGCAGTAGGTGATGGGCCTGCAAGTGAATGGGAGGCCAGAGGTAGAACCCCAAGGTGATGGGGCTTTTAGAGCAGGGGGAGGCAGTTGTACATTCCAGCCCCCACACACCCCTCCGCATGGCCAAGTACGCCATCCTACAATGCCTCATTTTGTGGACAGGCTAGAGCATGAGAGGGATTCGGACCCAATTGCAGATTTAGTCAACTCAGTTGCATCGGGTATTGATGAGTACAAGGGACTAGACCCCAAGATCAAGAGAGTGATGTCCTTTGGGGAGTACATTCACCTTAAGGAGAGGTGTACCACTAGAGTTGGGAATCACTATAGAGGTGGGCAGTCTAGTCAGGAGGTGCAGAAGATAGCGGGGAAGGTTACACTTCCCAACCATGATGGGTCAGCAAAAAGTTCAGCGAGTGCATTGGTTCAGAAGCTAGATATGTACTTTCACCTGAACCCCATGTGAGAGACGGACACTATCCAGTTTGCTACGCTACATCTAGAGGTAGATGCACAGGAGTCGTGATACCGTGGGTTGATTACATTGGGGCACATTCACATCCCCTCTTACACCGAGTTTACCAAGAGACTGATTGAGAGGTTCGAGAGGAAGGACCCTGAGCTACATTTCAGGGAGCTGGCCCACTTGAGGCAGACATGAAGCGCAAAGGTCTCTATTTCAGAATTCCATAGGTTGGTCGTGATGGTGTCGGATATCTCGGAAGCTCGATTGATTATGTTGTTTGTGGAGGGGCTTACTGATTCATTGCGTGGTTGGGTGAGGGCTTAGAAGCCCATGTCCTTATTGGACGCTATTTCCGGGACCCGGGATATGATAGACACAATGCCCAAGACCAGGGCCTTAGTACCAACCAGACTCAATGCCCCAGAGGGGAACCGAGACATTCGGCCACCTCAGACGGATAAAGGAAGTGCCCATTTCGATGAGGAGACTAGGAGGGATCTCAAGAGGAAGAAGTTATACTTCACGTGCTAGGAGTCGTGGGCACCTGGGCACAAGTGAATCAAGGGCAAGGCCCATTACATTGCGGTATATTCAGACAGTGCGCCAGATGAGGAAGTTGAGTTAGATGCAAGACAAGGAGATGAGAGGGCACAGTCATCAGGAGGAGCACCACCACCACCCCATGGAGGAGGGCCATTTACTCCATCTGGGGGAGTTCTTGCTTCATTTCAGGGAGTTCCGAAGTACTTGACACTCAGTGTCAAAATTTGAAAATTCGAATCCTTTTGCAGCAACTGGAAATAATTCTCCTAATTGTTAAATTAATTTTAACAATTTATTTACTGTTTGCTACAGGCTACAGCAAATACTAAATCAATCACACTGCAACCTACGCAAATAAAACTGCGGAAGAATAAACGATGGAAGAAATGCTAGCGCACACATAAATTTACACAGTTATTGTTGGACCAATGTCCCCAAAAAACCCAACTTGGAAAAATCGGTGCAGCAGCTGAGGGTTTTAATATTATGCAGCAGTGAAATCTGAGTACATCTATGGATGCCCAACTGGCAATCCAAACAGCAAGAAAATCTTAGCAAAATACTGAAGGGAATTACCCTTCTCCCACAGGCAATCTCTGGCTGGACATTCCCTATCAAAACTCGGCCTCCAGGAGCACTGAGTCAGCCTCTGCACTGCATTACATCGCTGGTTGGATGGCTTGCTCTGGATTGGGCTGAGATGAAGACGTTCTGCCTCTAGATGCTCAAAAAATCGCCTCTCCGACCCTCTGGGACTCCTTCCCGTCCTCTGGAACAGAGAACAAATTTTTCTCTTCACCAAATCAATCTACCTAACTGAAGCACTGCACAGTCCCTCAGTGTTACCTCTCTGGGATAATTCAACTCTTTTGTTGCTGCCTCTCCGGATCTAGAAAATCTTTCCTCTGGCTCACTGTCCTTGCCCCTCAATCACTGCTTCGATCTCACTCGTTCTCTCTCCGGGAACTAATTGCTCCTACTCAGGAAATCGATCTCCTCATGAAATCGAACTGTTGAACTGATTTCTCCAAGCCCCATCGACTTCTTCTTATAATCCTCTTTCGATACTTCAACGGCCAAGATTAGATCTTAATCGATGGCTAGGATTAACTTGAATTCGATCCGTGTGAGTTTCTAGAACAATGACACCTTCACTTAATTAATTCTGATTAATTAGTCATATTCCCTAAGTTTAGACTTAGGAAATATTTAAAAACTGACTAATAAACTAATTAAGTTATTTCTAGGCAGAATTTCCAAAAACGATTTCTAGCTTTTGGGGATCTCATGCATTCTAGCCTCTCCACAAAATTTCAAGGCTAGAACACATCCAATGCTACAAAAACTAACACTCGAGATTAGAGGGACTATACAAGGATAGCGAGTGTCAGTTCTAGTAGACAGTGGGGCCACCCACAACTTCATCGATGCCTAGACAGTGGAGCAGAGGGGCATTCACACAGAGACATTTGAGGGGTTCTCTGTGTTGGTGTCAGGAAACCAAACAATTCAGTGCACGAAGTATGTTTCCAACCTGACACTGACGATGGGGAACTACTCTGCCACTCATCATTTCTTTGTGGTTCATGTTCCAGACACCAACGCGCTGTTAGGTGTCCAGTGGTTGTACTCGTTGGGGAGGGTTACCACTAATTCGCAGAAGCTGGTGATGGAGTTCACAGGCCTAGATGGGAAGCTAGTAGTGCTGAGGGGAATGCACTCCTACCCACCACAAACAGTCTCAACTCATCTGATGGAGGCAGATTTACGGCATGGGGACATAGAGTGGGTAGGGGAGCTCAGGATTTCAAAGACAAGGACTCAGACACGACCTATGCATCCTGACATATTGGCCTTGCTGGAGAGGCATCAAGGGGTTTTCGGGGAGATTCCTCCAAGAAGACCACGGACATAGGATTCAAGCACATTATTAAGCTGGAGGAGAGGGTGCACGCAGTTATTATTACTCCCTATAGGCACACCCAAGCTTATCGGGACGAGATTGAGAGGGTGATAGAAGAGCTGCTGAGATTGGGCACATCAAGCCTAGTTCGAGTCCCTTTACTTCTTCTGTGGTGTTGGTGGAGAAGAACGACGAGACACTCCACATGTCTATAAACTACAAAGCCCTCAACAAGACACTAAAGAATAGATATCACATCCTGCGCATTGATGAGTTGATGGATGAGCTTAGAGGAGCGAGATACTTCTCTAAGATAGATCTGCGCTCGGGGTATCCCCATATCCGAGTGAGGGAGCAGGACATCCCCAAGACTGCCTTTCGCTACCATTATGGACACTTCTAGTTTTTGGTGATGCCCTTTGAGCTAACCAACGCACCAGCAACATTTCAATCCTATATGAACCACATGTTCCATGGGCAGTTGCAGTGTTTTGTCCTTGTCTTATTTGATGACATTCTTATCTATAGCCGGACTTTGGAGGAGCAACTCCAGCACCTGGAGGAGGTATTGCGCATACTTAAGGAGCAGCAGTTGTATGCAAAGATGTCCAAATGTGAGTTTGGACTGACTGACATGTTGTACCTTCGGCATGTGATAGGAGAAGATGGAGTGAAGGTATTGTTACCACTCAAATCAGCAGGGGACCTAAAAGGGGTTCCTAAGAGGGCAACTACTAGGTTAAGGGCAACAGTGGAGGCTTAACCCACTGTCACCACAGCTAAGTCTCCCTACCCTTTACAGATGGACTTTCACCGATTGGAGGAGTCCCAGTAGTGTAGGGATCACTTGTAAAGTATATGTCAATGGATAGGTGGAAAGTGACCCTGGAAACCCTTTCCCAAGATGGAGTGAAGAATAGAACTTGCTTGCTCTTTAAGCAAGGGACTTGCTCTTCCAGGGGTAAGGGGTGAGGATTAGAGGGTTGAGGGAGAAAGAATAGGCTTATAGACGAGGTTCTCAATCCCTATAATCCTTGGGAAACTTGGATTCCCAAATGGTCCTTGACAAATAATCTTTATTGAGAAGTGGGACCACACGGGGCCAAGTGAACCCAGCCCAGGTTCAGGGATGGAATGTAGCAACCAATGTTGCTCCTATCCTGGACAAGGTGAAGGGAAAGGACCAAACAAGAATATTTACTTCAAAAGTTTGAATTGATCCTGTTGAGGTCTAGCCTTGGGGATGCCTAGGCAAAATTCGATCTTAGAGCTAGGGCTTGGGATTCCCAGAGATTCCACCATTAGAATTGCATCAAATTTGGAGGAGAGGGAGGGGACCCACCAACGCAGTAGCCTGTAGGAGATCAATGTTTTTCCTTGGCTCAATTCCCAGGAAATTGATGCCCTAGGTGACCTATCAAGGCTAGACCTAGGAAAAAGTGAAATGGGTGAAGGAGATGACCACCCTTTTTAGGGATCAGTGCCTAATTCACTGGGGGTATGGAGTCAAGGATGACGATGAGTAAGAACTTAGTTTCCTGATCAAGGACACCCAAAAAGTTAGCTTCATCCAATGTTGAGAGAAAGAAAAGAAAAGTGACCTCCAAGAATTTATACTTCAGAGCAAATGACGCAAGCTTATCGAGACAAATAATCTCTACGACATTTCATTCATATAACATTGGCCCATACATTAAATTAGCTAAAACATGCTTAATTCCACATTTCAATTATGCAACAACTAGCCCTACTTTTAGCAGTATGCAGCAACAAGAATAACAACGTTAAAATTTACTTACAACGATATAGAGTATATCCAACCAGCATTTCGTCTGCAAGACAAAGCTCCAAGACAAGAAAAATAGCCCAAATCCATACATCAAAATTCATCCATCTCTGAGAATATCCTCCAAGGGAAAATGTGAAGTTCTCTATGATTAGAGAGATCCCCAGTCAAGTGATGATCCAAATGAATGTATCCAACATCAATATATAGCCTCCTAAGGAGTTCGAATTAGCCTATAGGCCTACATTAGCCCCTATTGATAAAATAATATGCAAATAAAACCCCTATTGGTGAACAGCCCACCAAACTAGCTCACATGTGGAAAAATAAGCCTCACAAGGGGCCAAATAATAATATGTACATGTTGTGGGGCCTTCCAAAGACCTAATAATGTCTTGAAGTGCCATACTAAGGAATAAATTCCTCGAAATATGATGGACAAGGGGGTGGCCCCTTGTTCTCCAAGTAGTAGACTTGTGGTGCTCCCAGTGGGTCTCCATATGAATCAGAGATACCTATAGATCCTTTGCAAGAGTCCGAGTGGTGGAATGAATGCAGCCATGACATCGTACAAGTCCTAGGACACCTGCCAAGAGTGTGGGGCCCCTGTAGGGGCCTGCTAGGCATAATGTACTAAGCATATCACCATCATGCCAAAAGTGGATCGCTAGTAGTCTCTTAGCATCAATGAAGATTCATGGAGTGTCGTTTGTTGTTGTGGAGGCCAATGACTCTATATGCACACCTTATATGTGTCAATGTAGACCTCTGTGGGTTAGGATCTCATATAGGGAGACCAAACCCAAATGGAAACCAACTGTAATCATGCATAAGATCCAATTCGTCCCCTAGGCTTCCAATTGTTGAAGTTTCTAAGTCTAACTCTTAGAAACCCTTCATGTACTTTACTGATTTATTCCTACCTACTTGTTCTGTTAATTAACAAGTTATTTACCATGTAAATATTGGAAATAAATACAAGTACATGCTCAACACATTACAAATCATCAACTGAAGGAAACAGAAACAAGCACACAAGTGACACTGTTGTTCTTGGACTAATGTCCCCGGAAAAACTCAATGCGGGAAAACCGGTGCAGCTATCTGAGGGTTTGATTCATAGTTGCAGGAATCGCCCCCCCCCCCCCCCGATCCTAGGCCGGAATCGCGTCCCGTACGGAAGCGTTCCGGAACCTCCAGGCGAAGCGCGATTCCGGTTTTCATGAAGCGCGATTCCTAATTTTTAAATCGATTCCTGGAATGTGGGTTGCGTTGCCTCCGGAAGCGCTATTAAAATCATGTTGTTTGCACGTTGGATTCCAGATCGCTTACGATAGTGGTGGAGTTATGCGAGCATCTCCATGAGGAGTTCTGTAATGAATTATAATTCTCAAAATCTAAAGGTTATTTATAAGAATACGCACTATGTTTTACATACATTCAATGCATCGTCGAGTTATTGAAACTTCACGGTGTGTAGCAAATTATTATTTAATCCATAACTTGTCATCAGATAATAAATTTGATAATTATTTTAATTGTTTATGTGGTGTGTTTAAGACACAACATTGGACCTTGATTCCTTACTACAATTTTTATGGGTTTGAAGGGTTTTAATATGATTGGTAACTGTAATGATGATCTTTCATTGACAGCCACAAAGTTTCTCATATAGAGAAATGCAATACCCTAACGGAGAGACCTATATCGAGCAATGGAGCATGGCTCAGAAATGAATAGTTATCTTCTTGCGCATATCAGTTATGGTGTTGTAGCTTCTCTGTGAAATAATTAGTAAGTCCAACTCAATACACAATAATCAACAGAGCATAATCATCATATAGGCTATGTCAACATAGAATTGTTGTTGTGCTATTAGTTTTATACGGCTATTATAATTTTCTATATTGACTGATGTTACAAAATACACCAACTTGTTTACAGATACACTATCAACATAACATGATTGACCGATTTAAATTTTATTTCTATTATTATGTCACTATGGTAGGCAGTGATAGCGATAACACCAAAGTTTAGTTTTTTCGTACTATACAATTTTTTTAATTTTTTTTTTATGATTTTCAAATGCTAAACCTTAGTTTCAAGTAGATCATACCAAATAAATAGGCTAACGTATACGTCAACTTCGAATTATCGTGTCATGGTGCTCCAATTGTATAATGTACTTGTTTTCAATTTAATAACATGATTGTCGTATACCGGTTGACATGCGCTCAACAACGTAGGCTTACCTACATCTACCCTATGCTTAAAAATTTGATGTATGTTTGTAATAGCTAGAATATAGATGATTGTTGTACATACTAGTAACTACAATGGAATCATGGATGCCATATCTATCTTGATTTATGCAAAAATATGCATGTTTTCATGTCTTCTACAATTAATTTGGTATTTGGGATGTTTGTTTTGAGTATAAATGCAAAAAAATATAAAAATATATATATATATATAGCAGACGCTTCCGCGGACGCTTCGCTTCCTAGATTTTTGGAAAATGACGCTTCCGCGCTCCGCGCTTCCGCTTCGCTCCCGCTTCGTGCAACATTGGTTTGATTTATTAAGCAGTTTTAGAATACAATCTGGGTGCCAAATCCGGCTCACCCAACAAAGAAAAATCTCGGTAGTAGCACCTCTCTACTCGAAAGCAGATATTCCGGCTGAAATCCCGGACAAACACTCCGGCAACTCCACAACTCCAATCTACCCCACGAAACCCCAGCGTCAGCCTCTAGGGATTGCCTCAGCTATCTTTGGCCCAACGTTAGCCCAGCGTCACTCTGGCTTGGCCTGCGTCAACCTCTGGAGGCACTGCGTCAGTCCTCTGGCCCACTGCGTCACTCACGCTGGCCCTCTGAGGCACTGCACAGCTCCTAGCTGGCTCTGCGTCAGCCCTGGCTGGCTTTGCGTGAACCTTTGGCTGGTTCTGCATCCCTCTCTCCGGCTACTGCGCTGATCCTCCCGGTGCTATCTATGCCTCTCTGCTTATGTATTCACTGCCCCTCAGCTGCAACTCCGATCACTCTCAACTTTCTCAGCAAACACAACCCCAGAAAGTCGAAGTCTTGATCTCTTGGTGTGTTCTCCAAGTGACCCTCAAGCCTTCTCTTATACTTTTCTCGTTAACAAATCAACGGTCGAGATTAAGTCCCTAATCAACGGCTAAGATTAGATCTGGCTTGATCCATGACTTTTGGACCATTCCAGAACAACTTTATATTAATTCAGATTAATATTTTATTTTCCCTAAGTTTAAAAATATTAATTATTATTAATAATTAAAATAATTAAAAATATTAATTATTTTAATATCTCCCAAACTGTTTAGAATCTGCCCAAACTCTCTCTGGGTATTGGAGATCTCATGTGCCTTAGCATCTCCACTAATTTTTGTGGCTAGAGCACATCTGATGCTACCCCAAATCAACACTCCCTCTTACCAAGGACTGTGCTCTAGCAATACTCTTCACTGAGTATCACCCTGATCATCTAGCATCGGTCCCTGTGCTAATGGTAGGCCTGCTGCCCATCATCTGCATTGTTGCATCCTGTACTGCTACCCATGGCCCTGCCACTACCACTGTTGCATCCGTACTGCAACTCCCTCTCATCATGTTGCATCGTGCTGCCCATAGCACTATCACTGCTAACTGTTGCACTGCAACCCACTTACTGAGAAGCCAGTAACTGATCTCCCAACTCTGACATCTCTGTTAGGCTAGAGACACCCTCGATGCTGAAACTCCCTCTGTCACTAACAAGTGCTCCCTCTTTGACCTCTGCGCTGCTGCAACAACTCCATGCATGTCACACCGTTGCACACCTCTCTGTGCCATCTTTCACTGGTGCAACACTCCCGTGCTTCTCGCACTGCTACCTCAGGCTGTCCTAGGAATCCTACAATGTAGCGCCCTCTATCGCTCCATCCGCATCCGTCTCTACTGACATCCGCCAGTACTACTACTCCTGTTCGGAGCTCCCGTAGCAAGGTCTAATCCAAGAGGCTGGGTACCTCGAGGATCCTGCCCCTCATCGCCTGCAGTCCGTCTGACTATAGCTCGATGTCTCCCCACTTCCGCTCAAGTGGTGCGTGTGCACTCATGGCACAATCATCGTCTGTCTCCACTTCCTTCTCTACCCTTGCTAGCACAACCTTGGTCTCAGAGGCCTCTCCCTTACTCTTCTTCCTTGTACACTGGGTCACATAATGACCCAGCTCCCCACAGTGGAAGCATTTGACCTTGGAGAGGTCCTTCTTCTTCCGTTTTTCCTGCTTTCCCTCTAATGCTAGGGCAACATCCTCCTCCTCCTCCTTGATTCTGATCCCCTTGTCTTTGCTTCCTGCCTTGCTCAGCGTTCTGATCTCTTCTTGGCGAAGAGAAGCCCACATTTCCTCCCAATCTGGAAGGGTCGCCCTGCCCACTATGATCTGGACAAACACCTCCCAATCATCTAAGACTGTGTTCAGGGTTGTTCTCACCATCAATTCTAGATCCGGCGTTGCCCCTATGGAAGTCAGCTGATCCCGAATCTCCTTCAGTCGACCGAGGAATGGGTCAATCTATTCTCCGTTCTGCATCTGGTATGATCGCAACTGATTTTCTAGTAACATCCTTCTCTGCACAGAAGTATGTTGGTACAATTTCTTTAGGGCCTCCCACATCTCATATGCCGTGTCCTTTTCGGAAATATGTGGTTCCACATGGTCCTTGACCCCGTCAAGAATGATGCTCTTGGCCCTCGCCATTGCCTCCTCGTACTTGTCATTATCTGCTGGGTCAACTGGGATAGCTATCGTCCTCAAGGCGAAGTGCTTGACACGATTTATGTGTAGAACGGATAGGATTCTAACCTTCCAGACTACGAAGTTTGAGGCTCCATCCAGTCTATCTTGGTCTCGTAACCCATTCACCGCCATCTCGCTGATCCTCTACTTCCCTCCTGGAAGTTCTTGGTGTGACTCCGTCTGAGCCTCGATTTCCCTCCTGGAAACCCTTCTGCCAATGTCCAGATGCCCCCACTACGATCGTTAGTGCAGCTGCACCACTGATCCGGATTTCTCGGCTAGAAATCCTCGGTAGCAAATCTCTCCCCCTTGGCCTTGCCCTGTTAGGTATTGTTCTGACTACAGTACCTCACCAGCTCCACTCTGCAACTTACCCACAGCCTCCTAAACCCCAGCAAACTGAAGGTTAGAGCTCCTAGGCTCTGCGCAATCCCAGCATTGACAAATCAGCGTCTGCAGCCAACTGCGTTAGCCCTCCTGGCCTCTGCATGGCTCTACGTGAGCATGTCTTTGCCTCCCTCAACCTCTGGGCTGCCTCTTCTTGGCTCGACCTTGATGACACAAGCACTGCGTCAACCCTTCCTTGCTGCTTCTCTGCTAGGAACAGCTTTTGTCACTTCGGACAGCTGTTTTCTATTGTTGCTACTCTGCTCGGCTGATGTCCTCAATGCTCCTATGATCTGCAACCACGCTCTGATACCATGTTGAAGTTTCTAAGCCTAACTGTTAGAAACCCTTCATGTACTTTACTGATTTATTCCTACCTATTTGTTCTATTAATTAACAAGTTATTTACCATGTAAATACTGGAAATAAATACAAGTACATGCTCAACACATTACAGATCATCAACTGAAGGAAACAGAAACAAGCACACAAGTGACACTGTTGTTTTTGGACTAATGTCCCCGGAAAAACCCAATGCGGGAAAACCGGTGCAACTATCTAAGAGTTTGATTTATTAAGCAGTTTCAAAATACAATCTGGATGCCAAATCCGGCTCACCCAACAGAGAAAAATCTCAGCAGTAGCACCTCTCTACTCGGAAGCAAATATTCCGGCTGAAACCCCGGACAAACACTGTAGCAGCTCCACAGCTCTAATCTGCCCCACGAAACCCCAACATCAGCCTCTAGGGACTACGCTAGCTCTATCTGGCCCAGCGTTAGCCTAGCGTCACTCTGGCTTGGCCTACGTCAACTTCTGGAGGCACTGCGTCAGTCCTCTGGCCATCTGCTTCACTCACACTGGCCCTCTGAGGCACTGCACAGCTCCTGGCTAGCTCTGCGTCAACCCTGGCTGGCTCTGCGTCAACCCTTGGCTGATTTTGCGTCCCTCTCTCCAGCTACTGCGCTGAACCTCCCGGTGCTATCTCTGCCTCTCTGCTTTTGTATTCACTGCCCCTTAGCTGCAACTTTGATCACTCTCTCAACTTTCTCAGCAAACCCAGCCCCAGAAAGTCGAAATCTTGATCTCTTAGTGTGTTCTCCAAGTGACCCTCAAGCCTTCTCTTATACTTTTCTCGTTGACAAATCAAAGGCCAAGATTAAGTCCCTAATCAACAGTTAAGATTAGATCTGGCTTGATCCATGACTTTTGGACCATTCTAACACAAATTTATATTAATTCACATTAATATTTTATTTTCCCTAAGTTTAGACTTAGGGACTCCATTAAAAATATTAATTATTTTAATGTCTCCCAAACTATTTAGAATCTACCCAAACCCTTTCTGGGTATTGGAGATCTCATGTGCCTTAGCCTCTCCACCAATTTTCGTGGCTAGAGCACATCTGATGCTACCCCAAATCAACACCAATACAACCATTCATTAAAATAATCAAGTAAACGAGTTTACAAACCATGGATAACAAAGTGGGCACTTCATAATGGCATGCCCTTCTGTAGTGGGCTTTGGCATATGCTAGTGTCTCCAAGCTCTAAAGGGGGTTAACCAAGTACCTTATTAGGTGGTTTCAACCCTTAAAGTGGATAGTATGTCCAACGTACATCCCTCTAATGGGGGTGCAAAGTGATAAATAAATGGAATGGAGTAGGGAATGAGCAGAGCAATCCTGGGTCATGTATTAGGGCATAGGGTTAGTAGCTAGATAAGGGGAAGCCCACACCTGGGTATGTAATGTGTAGGAGGGAGCAATCGTGCTACATGAGGTGCCACGGCCTTGATTTTTCCACCCTTCTTTATATGCCTTTTGCTTTTTATGAATTTTCTTTAATTAACTGCTCGGGGCTCAAAGGACAAGAGCATGATGTGTGAGATACAACAGCGATTACCCCCTTTTAGGTAGGGCAATTCATTGCCCTCCAGGGGTTGGGACAACCATGGGTTCCTAAATGATAAAGGGGGCTCATCTAGGGTCTATTGAACTAGGGTGATGACCATGGGTTGGGGTGGAGCTCACGTACTAGCTTTTGCCCACGTGCTAATTATTTTTGTCTCGGCCATCTTTTGCATTTTGTGGTACAATTTCCTGTTAAATGTGGCCAATTATGTTCTTTTCTTTTTCTTTTAGCTTCTTCAACCTCCGGGGCATCATCCCAGGCCTAACCCAGGGTGGGGCCAAGGGGATAGGGAGGCTGGCCATATGTGGACCCAGAATGGAAATGTGGATCCAGGTGGGAGAAATGATGAATGGGGGTATAGTGAGTGGAAAGGGAGTAATATATGCAGATAAAGGAGCGGGACCACGCACCCAAAGTTGGGTTTTCCCAAGTAATACTACGCTAGAACCAAATGGTCATAAATGAGATGCCAAGGGACTAAGATCCAAGGGTAACATCCAAAAGAGATCAAGGGAACAAGAGCACAAACTAAGCCCACCATTTCCGCCAAATCCCCCCATCAATCCATACCCAGAAGTATCCATGAGAAGTAAACCGAAAATTCGATTACCAAATGACAGGACATGCCTTTAGATTTGGGACGCCCACCTTCAAACATGCGATCAATACAAGTGGGTGGGGGACCACATGGCTGGCTCAGGTGGCAGAGAAATGGCACAAAGAGTTAGCAGGAGGCTGAAAGGGGCTACTAGCTACCGGTTGAAATCCATCATGGAGAAAAAATTCTCCTGGGGATATCACCCATGAAGTGGTGGGTAACATCTGGCTCCAACTGGGACATGATCTCTCGAAGAAATGGACGAGGCTGCTCAAACAGGAGGTCACGAGAAGTCCAGCAATCTCTTGGTCACCGTAGACCTGTTGTCTGCACATGTCAAAGATCAAAGCCACAGGGCAGCATGTTTTTCACAGTGTCTTATGATCACCCATGCTTAATGTTAGCCCATAAACCAACTAGAAATAAAATATGCAATTTAATCTAAGTGGATCTAATCTATGTTGGAATTTCTAAGTCTAACTATTAGAAATCCTTCATGTACTTTTCTGATTTATTTCTGCCTACTTGTTCTGATTAATTGACAAGTTATTCACCATGTAAATACTGAAAATAAATACAAGTACATGCTCAACACATTATAGATCATCAACTGAAGAAAATAAAACAAGCACACAAGTGACACTGTTGTTTTTGGACTAATGTCCCCGGAAAAACCCAATGCGGGAAAACCGGTGCAGCTATCTAAGGGTTTTATTATTATGCAGTTTCTGAATACAATCTGGGTGCCAAAACCGGCTCACCCAACAGAGAATAATCTTGGCAGTAGTACCTCTCTACCTGGAAGCAGATATTCCAGCTAAAACCCCAGATAAACACTCCGACAGCTCCCAGCTCCAATCTGCCCCACAAAAACCCCATCGTCAACCTCCAGGGACTGCGTCAGCCCTTTCTAACCCAACGTCTTTCCAACGTCACCCTGGCTTGCCCTGCATCAGCCTCTGAAGGCACTGTGTCAACCCTTAGAGCCTCTGCGTAACCCATGCTGGCACTCTGAGGCACTGCGTAGCTCCTAGCTGCCTCTACGTGAGCCCTTGCTGGCTCTGCATGAGCCTCTAACTGGCTCTGCGTCCCTCTCTCCCGGCTTCTTCACTGACCCTTCTGGTACCATCTATGCCTCTCTACTTCTGTATTCACTGCCCCTCAGCTACAACTTTGATCACTCTTTCGACTTCCTCAGCAAACCCTCCCCCAGAAAATCAAAATCTTGATCAACTCGATGTGTCCTCCAAGTGACCCTCAAGCCTCCTCTTATACTTTTCTAGTTGACAATTCAACGACTGAGATTAAGTCCCTAATCAATGGCTAAGATTAATTCTGGCTTGATCCATGACTTTTGGACCCTTCTAACACAGTTTTATATTAATACACATTAATATTTTATTTTCCCTAAGTTTAGACTTAGGGACTCCATTAAAAATATTAATTATTTTAATATCTCCTACACTGTTTAGAATCTACCCAAACCATTTCTGGGTATTGGAGATCTCATGTGCTTTAGCCTCTCCACCAATTTTCGTGGCTAGAGCACATCCGATGGTACCCCAAATCAACACTCCCTCTTAGCGAGGACTATGCTCCAGCAATACTCCTCACTGAGCATCACCCTGATCATTCGGCATTGGTCCCTGTGCTGATGCTAGGCTTGTTGCCCAACATCCTATGCACTACTGCATCATGTACTGCTACCCATGGCCTTGCTACTGCCACTGTTGCATATGTAAGGCAGCACCCTCTCATCATGCTACATCATGTTGCCCATAGCACTGCCACTGCTAACTGCTGCACTGCAACTCAGTTACTAAGAAGTAAGTAACGGATCTCCCAACTCTGACATCTCCATCAGGCTAGAAACACTTCCGATGCTGAAGCTCTCTCTGTCACTGACAAGTGCTCCCTCTCTGACCTCTGCGCTGCTGCAACAACTCTCTACATCTCGCACTGCTGCCTCACGCTGTCCTGGGACTCCTGCACTGTAGCTCCCTCTGTCGCTCCATCCGCATCCGTCTCTACTGACATCCGCCGGTCTTGCTACTCCTCTTCGAGGCTCCCGTAGCAAGGTATAATCCAAAAGGTTGGATACCTCAACGATCCTGTCCCTCATCGCTTGTAGTCATCCTGATTACAGCTTGATGTCTCCCCACTTCCGCTCAAGTGGCGTGTGAGCACTCATGGCACAGTCATCATCTGTCTCCAATTCCTTCTCCGCCCTTGCTAGCACAGCCTTCGTCTCGGAAGCCTCTCCTCTGCTCTTCTTTCTCGGACACTAGCTCGCATAGTGACCCAGTTCCCCACAGTTGAAGCATTTGACCTTGTAGAGGTCCTTCTTTCGTTTCTCCTGCTTTCCCTCAGATGCTAAGGCAACAACCTTCTCTTCCTCCTTCTTGACTCTGATCCCCTTATCGTTGCTTCGTGCCTTGCTTAGCCTTCTGAACTCTTCTTGGCAAAGAGCCGCCCACATTTCCTCCCAATCTGAAAGGGTTGCCCTGCCTAGTATGCTATGGACAAACACATCCCAGTGTTCTGAGACTGCATTCAGGGTTGTTCTCACCATCAATTCTTGATCCGGCGTAGCCCCTATGGAAGTCAGCTGATCTCGGATCTCTTTCAATCAACCGAGGAAGGTGTCGATCTTTTCTCCCTTCTGCATCTGGTATGACCGCAGCTAATTTTCTAGTAGCATCTTCCTCTACACGGAAGTATGCTGATACAACTTCTTTAGGGCCTCCCACATCTCATTTGTCGTATTCTTCTCGGCAATGTGTGGTACTACATGGTCCTTGACCCCGTCAAAGATTGTTAAAATTGGCAACCAGGGCAAAACTTCATGTGGGTCAACTTATTCATGGTATTTTTATTAGATTCCTCTCGTCAAGAGATGTAGGATTGATATAAAGATCATCTGATTCCGATAAGTATTCATGGAGATATGAATTTATTTTGATTATGGAATTATTATCAAGCCGACCTACAACTCATGTAGGCTCAGAAGCCCAACAATCGCATCTATTCAAATACCAACGTTGTGTATAAATACAGGAGGAATTTTCTTCATTTGGACTCACTCATCTCATCACATCTCTCTCTCTATTGTGCAGAAAAGAGTCTCTTCTCTACTGCGCAGAAAAGGGTTTCTCCCTCACACATGTGAAGCCGGAAGCTGCTGAAATTGAAGCTGCAATTGTAGAAGTAAAGATTGACCTGCGTGGACTAGAAGATCTCCTCATCTGAACTGCGTTGTAGGTTCATCTGAACCTCCTCTGAAAGCCACAAATTTTGGTGGTTGAATCAAGTCAATCCAACGGACGGTTTGCAAGATATCGACTGCCCTAGTTTGAAGCCGGAAGCTACCAAAACTGACGCTGCAACTGCAGAAGTAAAGTTTGACGTGCGTGGACTAGAAGATCTCATTTGAACTGCACTGTAGGTTCATCTGAACCTCCTCTGAAAGCCACAACTTTTGGTGGTGGAATCAAGTCAATCCAACGGACAATTTGCAAGATATCGACTGCCCTAGTTTGACGGAAGCCGCTGAAATTGAAGCTGCAACTGCAGAAGTAAAGTTTGACCTGCATGGACTAGAAGATTTCCTCATCTGAACTACGTTGTAGGTTCATCTGAACCTCCTCTGGAAACCACAACTTCTGGTGGTGGAATCATGCCGATCCGACGGTCAGTTTGTGAGATATCGTCTGCCCTAGTTTGATGATGAAGCCGCTCATGCTAATGCTGCTGATCTAGGGTTTGCTACTGCTGATATGAATCAAATTTATTGTACTGTTTCTCTCTGCTGAATTATTGAAGATAAAAGAAGATTTGATCAAAGGGTTTCCCCACACATTGTGGAGTTTGTCCCTGGCTAGCCGCCACATCTTGTGTCTCTTGTCTTGGCTTGTTTTCTGTCGATCTTTTAATGTTCTATCTGCACTTTACTTTATCTACATGTGATTGCTAATCTCTGGAATATAATAAGAAAAAGAAGTAAACTGTTATAAGCATAGAACATACCATAACTTAACATGGTATCAGAGCTGAGGTGAAGACAAAGCCCGAGCAAGAGCAAGAGCAATCACTAAAGAGAAGATTGGCGAGGCTGTCCTAAAAGAACTATGGGGTCCTCAACACTGCCAAAGGCAAGCTTCGTAAGAAGCTGACTATCACAGATGGAAAATGTTTATCGATCTAACCCTTGAGGATCAAGGAGTGTTGGATCATTTGAGAGGCAATATTATTGAGCCTCCATCAAATGCACCTCCTGCTGCCAGGAACAAATGGAAGAACGGAGAAGTTAAAGCGAAGAAGATCATCCGAGACTCTATCGACAAGCACTTGGTGGCCTACATCTCTGAACTGGACACCTCCAAGGAAATCTACGATAGACTGGTGAGTTTATTTAAAGTTAATGATGCAAATCAAGTTTTGTTTCTTAGAAATAAGCTGAGGGAAATCAAGAAGGGTAAAGATGAGATTATGCAAGATTACTTCTTAAGAATCACCGAGATCAAGAACGATCTCCTATCTATTGGGGAGACTATTACTAACAGAGACTCACGACTCTTGGAGGATTACCATCCGAATGGTACGTGTTCAGGACTACTCTTCTGAACTATAATGTAATTCCTGGTTTCGAGGAATTAATGGCTAGATGCATTCAAGAAGAAACAAGGGAAGAAGAGCAAGAAATGCCCATGCCTAAAGGTCCTCCTGCTGCCTTTTCTTCTCATGCTAAGAAAAGAAATAATTCCGAGACTAAATCAAAAGGAAAGGCTGGACCTAAGGGTGGAAGAAAATGACGATGTTACATCTGCGATAAAGCAGGTCACTATGCAAGGGAGTGCCCTAATAGAAAGGACTCACACCGGGATGAGGATCAAAATCTCTCTGATGCCAATCAAAGGAATGACAAATTCAATAGCAAAGGTAAGAGGAGAGCTGGGAATCGAGGAAGAGGACAACCATTCAAGAAGGCTAGAAATTCCAGGAAGTATTAAATGCACCTGACCTCAAAAAGAACCTAGTGTCCATCTCGGGAATGGAAGACAAAGGCTACAAGGTAACCTTCAGCGATGGCAAGGTACGTATATGGAAAAATAATGTTAAAGATGCCTTTACTCTTGGGTTTAGTGTTGATTCATTATATCAGGTCGATGGAAGTCCGCTAGGTGTCATGTCTTATGACACATCTCTTCAGTGCGAACTTTGGCATCGGAGGTTTGGCCCCCTTCGTTATAAAGCTATACTCAGTGTAAAACAAATGGTGACAAGGATGCCCGAATTCCGATTAGAGAAAGAAGGTGTATGTCCAGGATGTGCCGAAGGAAAGCTCAAAAGGGGACCATTCCCCTCAAGCCAAAGCAAGACCTCCGATATATTACAGTTGGTTCACTCAGGCATACCTGAGGTTGGCATTAAGAGGGAGACTACTACACCACATACTCCTAAGCAGAATGGTGTGGCGGGAAGGAAGAACTGCACGATTGTGGATGTTGTCCGGGCCATGCTGCATGATCAAAGACTTCCGAAGTTTCTATGGGCTGAAACTACAAACACCGCCGTATATGTACAAAATTGATGCCCTCATCAAGCATTGGGTTCCAAGACTCCTAAAGAAATGTTCACCGGTAAGAAACCTGATGTTTCTCTTCTTTCTTTTTTTTGAAGCCCTATATATTTTCATGTGCCGAAAGAGAAAAGAAATAAATTGGGTGCATCTGGAAAGAAAGGAATTTTCGTGGGCTATGGTGAAAATACTAAAGGCTATAAAATCTATGTAGCCGGTCAAAGGGAAGTCGTGATTAGTCATGATGTCACCTTTGACGAAGTTATGGCTCTCAGCAAGGTGGACAATCTTCCGACTTTGAGGAGCTCTCAAGAAGCCGACACCAGGGAACCGAAAGAAAAGGATGATGAATCAATGCCCGATGTAGAAGAACCCATGGATCCGATTGATCCTCATCCACATGAGCCTTCCTCTTCTACGAAGAGCCCTTCATGGCTTAGGGGGATACTTGATGATGCTGAAGGACGTGCTGCACCCTGAAGAACCTTCCGTCAAAGTAAGAAACCTAACAGGTATCAGGGATACCTGACGATCATGAGCACAATCATACAAAATGAGCCTTCATCATTCTCAGATGTCGTCAAGCATCAAGTATGGAAGGATGCTATGACCATAGAATATGAGTCTATTATGGAGAATGATGTCTAGGAAGTAGTTCCCAGACCCCGGGCAAGACAATTGTTACTTCAAATGGCTTTAGAAGATAAAGCATGCAGCAGATGGAAGTACGGAAATGTATAAGGCTCATTTTGTTGCTCGTGGTTTCTCCCAGAAGGAAGGTATAGACTATGATATTTGCATCTGTTGCCAGATATACGAACATCCGCTTGATCATAGCCCTTGTGGCTTCACAAGGATGGAACCTATATCAGATGGATGTCAAGACCGCGTTCTTGCATGGTTCGATCAAAGAAGAGGTCTCTGTGGAGCAACCCGAAGGATTTGAGATTTATGATCAAAAATCTCATGTATGCAGGTTGAAGAAGGCTCTCTATGCGCTGAAGCAAGCACCTTGAGCATGGTATGAGAGGATCGATAGCTACTTGATGACGCTGGGATTCACTAGGAGTGAAGTCGATCCTAACCTTTACTTTAAGGTTGAAGATGACAAGCCTCTCATATTGGTGTTGTATGTGGATGACCTCTTTCTAACAGGTGCAGAGCCTCTCATTCACAAATGTAAGAGGGAGTTGGCTTCTGAATTTGAAATGAAGGACCAAGGACTTGAAGTATGGCAGAAGCCAAGGGAAATTTTCCTATCTCAAGGAAAATATGTAGTAAATATATTGGAAAGATTCGGTATGATGGACTACAAGCCTGTGACTACCTCAAGGATCTTAACTTTTAGAAGTTATATGGTAGTGATGTCGAACCAGATTTGGGAAATGCCTTTGAGTTTCATAAACTCATTCGCATTAATGTTCTTAGTGAACCTCTGTTCGAACATATGTTTTGCAGTTAGCATTGTGAGCTCATATTTGGTTGAGCCTCACTATATTGATGCCCAGAATCTTCTAAGATATCTTCGTGGCACAATTACTAATGGATTGAGATACACTGCCGGAAATATGAAACTGCGTGATTATTCGAATGCTGATTAGGCAGGTAGTGTGGAGGATCACTGAAGCACTTTTTAGTGTTGTTTCTCTTTGGATTCTACTTCGATATAATGGATGAGCAGGAAGCAGAAGTCGGTTTCCATAAGCACCACCAAGACCTGATACATATCTACGAGTATGATCTCGTATGAAGATGCCTGGTTGGGGAAGCTCTTCAGTGAGCTGTTTGAACACATACCACTGTGATTCTCTGTAACAACCAGAGGTGGGATTCGATTATTGAGGAATCCCGTATTCGTCGATTGCTCCCGCAGATAAACATCATCTGGGATGCTCCATCGCATTAAGATGATGTACAGGTCGATACACCTTGTCAAAGCCCCGACGAAAGATCTAATCTGTGATTTTCCCAAACGACTTGGAGTCGTCAAGAAACCCTTGTACAAGGGTCCTGCATGTTGCATACATTGAGCTCTAGGAGCTCTGAGGGCTTGCGGTTCTTACTGGAGCAACATACGACCACAGGGTGACTCACCCTCCCCTGGTGGTGCACACTGGAAGAAGATGATTCGCTCTCTTGTGGGACAAGATGATTCTCTCTCTTGTGGAACAGGATGATTCACTCTCCTGTGTAGCAGGATGATTAGTTCTCCTGTGAGGCCTGGATTGATGTGTTCTCCATGCCGATTGTAGCAGGATTGATGTGTTCTCCTGTGAGGCCTGGATTGATGTGTTCTCCATGGCAGCCTGGATTGATGTGTTCTCCATGGCGATTGTAGCAAGATTGATGTGTTCTCCTGTGAGGACACGATTGATTAGTTCTCATGTCGAGGCATCCTACCCATGGAGTCTGGGACTCATGGGAAGTACCTCTCATTTGATCAATGAGCAGGAAAATGAAGTTAGGGACCATAGTAGTACTGATGGACGCATCGTTGTATCTACCGTACTCCCTACGCTAGGATGACCTCCATTGATATGGGATCAATGATACTAGTCTGGGACCAGTGGTAGGAGTTGTACCATACTATGACGCTGACTTCGGGTCGGTTGAGACTAGTCTGAGACCAGTGGTACATACTCTGAGACTGACTTCGTGTTAGTGCAGTACTGGTCTGAGACCAGTGAGAGTGGTACACACTATGAAGCTGACTTCGGGTCGATTGAGACTGGTCTGGGACCAGTGGTACACACTCCGAGACTGACCTTGAGTCAGTGGAGGATGATACTAGTCTGAGACCAATGGAGTTGTACTCACTATGACGCTGACTTCGGGTTGGTTGAGACTGGTCTGGGACCAGTGGTACATACTCTGAGACTGAATTTGAGTCAGTATGATACATCCTCGATCATTTCTTCTTCTTCATAATTCGGACAAAAGCAGAGCAGAATAGTACAGATCAGTACAGGGCAGAACAAGACAAAGCAGAACAGGCAGAATAGAGCAGAGCAGGGCAAGGGTCAAGCTGTACAGGGCAGTGCATTTGATGGATGAATAGTAACGACCGATAGACAGATTGCAAATGAAGTTCTCCCTAGTTGAGAGGGAGTGTTAAAATTGGCAACCAGGGAAAAAATTCATGTGGGTCATCTTATTAATGGCTGATAATATTTTTATTAGATTCCTCTCGTCGAGAGGTGTAGGATTGATATAAAGATCATCCCATTCCGATAAGTTTTCATGGAGATATGAATTTATTTTGATTATGGAATTATTATCAAGCCGACCTACAACTCATGTAGGCTCAGAAGCCCAACAATCGCATTTATTCAAACACCAACGTTGTGTATAAATACAGGAGGACTTTTCCTCATTTGGCCTCACTCATCTCATCACATCTCTCTCTCTCTACTGTGCAGAAAAGAGTCTCTTCTCTACTGCGCAGAAAAGGGTCTCTCCCTCACACATGTGAAGCCGGAAGCTGCAACTGCAGAAGTAAAGATTGACCTACGTGGACTAGAAGATCTCCTCATCTGAACTGTGTTGTAGGTTCATTTGAACCTCCTATGAAAGCCACAATTTTTGGTGGTGGAATCAAGTCAATCCAAAGGACGGTTTGCAAGATATCGACTGCCTTAGTTTGAAGCCGGAAGCTGCCGAAACTGAAGCTTCAACTGCAGAAGTAAAGATTGACCTGCTTGGACTAGAAGATCTCCTCATCTAAACTGCACTGTAGGTTCATCTGAACCTCCTTTGAAAGCCGCAACTTTTGGTGGTGGAATCAAGTCAATCCGACGGACAGTTTGCAAGATATCGACTGCCCTAGTTTGAAGCCGGAAGTTGCTGAAACTGAAGCTGCAACTGCAAAAGTAAAGATTGACCTACGTGGACTAGAAGATCTCCTCATCTGAACTGCGTTGTAGGTTCATCTGAACCTCCTCTGAAAGCCGCAACTTTTAGAGGTGGAATCAAGCCGATCCGACGGTCGGTTCGTGAGATATCGTCTGCCCTAGTTTGATGATAAAGCCGCTAATGTTGATGTTGTTGATCTAGGGTTTGCTATTGCTGATATGAATCAAATTTATTGTACTATTTCTCTCTGCTGAATTATTGAAGATAAAAGAAGATTTGATCAAAGGGTTTCCCCACACATTGTGGAGTTTGTCCCTGGCTAGCCGCCACATCTTGTGTCTCTTGTCTTGGCTTGTTTTCTGTCGATCTTTTAATGTTCTATCTGCACTTTACTTTATCTACATGTGATTGCTAATCTGTGGAATATAATAAGAAAAAGAAGTAAACTGTTATAAGCATAGAACATACCATAACTTAAAAAAGATGATGCTCTTGGCCCTCGCCATTGCATCCTCGTACTCACTGTTATCAGTTGGGTCAACTGGGACCACTATTGTCCTCAAGGCGAATTGCTTGAGACGGTTCCTGTCTAGAACGGGTAAGATTCTAACCTTCTAGACTACGAAGTTTGAGGCTCCGTCCAGTCTATCCTGATCTCTTACCCTGTTCATTGCCATCTCGCTTCTCCTCCACTTCCCTCCTAGAAGTTCTCGGTGTGACTCCCTCTGAGCCTCGATTTCCCTCCTGGAAACCCCTCTACCAATGTTGAGATGCCCCCACTCCGATCCTTAGTGCAGTTGCATCACTGATCCGGATTTGTTGGTTAGAAATCCTCGGCAGTAACTCCCTCCTCCTTGGTCTTACCCTGTTAGGTACTGTTCTGACTACAGTACCCCACCAGCGTCACTCTGCAACTTACCCACAGCCTCCTAAGCCCCAGCAAATTGAAGGTTAGAGCTTTTAGGCTCTGTGCAATCCTAGCACCAGCAAAATGTGCACCTCCTGGGCACGGGCGTCAATCCTTCCTGACTGAGAAAGATGATTGGGCACTACGTAGCTGCGCTGATCCTCTTTCCATCTCAAACTTGATGACGCAGGCACTGCGTTACCCCTTCCTTGCTGCTTCTCTGCTAGGAACAACTTTTGTCACTCGGGATAGTTGTTTTCTGCAGATGGTCTACTCCGTTGATGTCCTCAATTCTCCTGTGATTTACAACCACGCTCTGATACCATATTGGAATTTCTAAGTCTAACTGTTAGAAACCCTTCATGTACTTTTCTGATTTATTTCTACCTACTTGTTCTGATTAATTAACAAGTTATTTACCATGTAAATACTGAAAATAAATACAAGTACATACTCAACACATTACAGATCATCAACTGAAGGAAACAAAACAAGCACACAAGTGACATTGTTGTTTTTGGACCAACATCCCCAGAAAAACCCAATGCAGGAAAACAGGTGCAGCTATCTAAGGGTTTTATTATTATGCAGTTTCGAATACAATCTAGGTGCCAAAACCAGCTCACCCAACAGAGAATAATCTCAGCAGTAGTACCTCTCTACTCAAAAGCAGATATTCCGTCTGAAACCCCAGATAAACACTCTGACAGCTCCCAGCTCCAATCTGCCCCACGAAAACCCTAACGTCAACCTCTAGGGACTGCGTCAGCCCTTTCTCGCCCAGTGTCACCCTGGCTTGCCCTGCGTCAGCCTCTGGAGGCATTGCATCAGCCCTTAGAGCCTCTGCATCACCCACGCTGGCTCTCTGAGGCACTGTGCTGCTCCTGGTTGCCTTTGGGTGAGCCCTTGTTGGCTCTATGTGAGCCTCTAGCTAGCTCTGCGTCCCTCTCTCCCGCTTCTTCGTTGATCCTCCTGGTATTATCTCTGCTTATCTGCTTCTGTATTCATTGCCCCTCAGCTGCAACTCTGATCACTCTTTTGACTTCCTTAGCAAACCCTGCCCCAGAAAATTGAAATCTTGATCAACTCAGTTTGTTTTCCAAGTGACCCTCAAACCTCCTCTTATACTTTTCTCGTTGACAATTCAACAGTCGAGATTAAGTCCATAATCAACGGCAAAGATTAATGCTGGCTTGATCCATGACTTTTAGACCATTCTAACACAGTTTTATATTAATACACATTAATATTTTATTTTCCCTAAGTTTAGACTTAGGGACTCCATTAAAAATATTAATTATTTTAATATCTCCCAGAGTGTTTAGAATCTACCCAAACCATTTCTGGGTATTGGATATCTCATGTGCTTTAGCCTCTCCACCAATTTTCGTGGCTAGATCACATCCAATGCTACCCCAAATCAACAATCTACTATGAGAAATATCATATACGTTAGTTCTAATGCAAACGTCAACATGCAATGCATCCTACCCTAACACGCATTTGGTAATGCTAATACTAAGTGTAATCATAAAGCCAGTGCAACCAACATATCATCGTATCAATATACATATGTTTGCCGGTATGACTACTCATGTAGCAGACCCCAAAGCGAATGCAAATCCAAACACATGGAGGATGTTGTGGGCGGGAGGTGGGAAAATATGATGCCCACACATGGATGATTATGTGAGAAGAGGTGAGAAAAGGATGTAATCTAGTCTGTGAGATCTTCTCTTGCAACCAAAATATAGAGATGTCAACAACCAAGCTCATAAACTTTGGACGGATGGCAACCTCTGGCATATCACTTCCACCATTGTCTTTATTATTTATGTCATGGCTTATGGCCTTCATTGGGTTATGATTAGTGGGAAAGGGAGGCCGACGAGATGGAGAAACACAAGTAGGTTGCACATGATGATTACACTGGATAGGGGAGACTATGGAGTGATCAAAACCCTGACGGTGCATCCAAGGAGGAAATGTATAATCGATGAAGGGCTTTTCCTTGATACTATACTCGGGCGAGGGAAGGGCTCACAATTACTTGACATCATATGATCAGGGGTGAGGGATTCACTTGACGAAGACTCAAGATGATGACCAATAGGAAAAAGGGAGAAAGAAATATTGCATTCAACGAGTTGTGCTTTCCCAAAATCACAATCTAAAGGCTCAAGTGATTTGAACATTGAATAATACTCAGGAGAGGTGGGAGCCTTATCAACTTCCTTGGTATCAAAGATTGGGTCTCTCCTAAAAGGAAAATTGATCACTTCCAACCGCCCCTCTTTATGCAAAGGAAAATGGAGATTCTCCTTCCCAGGGGTATCAATGGTTATGTCATCATAAACAATGCCTGAGGGGAAAGAAAGACCAATCTCATCCTCATCCTCCTTGTCGATGTCGTAAATGGGAGCACAATCAAATTGAGGACCAACAATTTCCCATTTCTCCTTTTCAATGTGGAAATAATCTTCAATGTCATCTTTCAAGGGGCTAATGGGATCATCTCTCTCAAGGTTTTCAAAAGAGGATTCATCGGGAGTAATATCTTTGAGCAAGGTAGGGTTGGTCTCAATTTGACTTTCCATAAATTCATCCTTCCCAGCACATGTGTCCTCAAATCATCATTTTCATCATGTGGACCCATGGAGGACTCATCTTCTTATTCATTACCTAGTTTCTTAATGTTCTAATGATGATCGATGAAAGCTTCCTCTGGGATGCTTAATGCAGGGTGTACTTGAAAATGTCTAAGAAAGCCCTCAACGAACTCTTCAATACATGAAATACTCTTAGACTCATGATCATGCATCCATGAGTTATGACCACCGAGCGACCCCATGAACAGCAATGTAAGGACATCTTGGTGGACAACCTTTTCTCTTGAAGCATGTGCATTAAATTCTTTCTATGTGATCAATTGCAGAGAGTGGATCACCATCAAACACAGGCACCCCACGTACCAACCTTCCCAAGACATGATTAGGATGTCCAGGGATGCGAGCAATCTCCAAAGCGAGAAATTTATGAAAGAATGACAACCTATTCGAGATATACATGAAACATATGTAGAAGTCGCCAGGGTGAAATTAAAGATGCCTAGAAAAATGCTTGCTTCACCCTACAAGCATCGACCTTAAAGTTCAATGAAGAACTAGCGCTTCGTTCTTCCAATGGAGTCGCCAAGAATGATATGTCAATATATCATATGGGGAACAAAATAGATGTTTCGTGTCCCCGACAACGGCACCATAAATGTTACCACTCAAACTAGCAAGGGCCCTAAATGGGGTTCCTAAGAGGGCAACTGCTAGGTTAAGGGCAACGGTGGAGGCTTAGCCCTGCTCTTTACAAACCTTCACCGATGGGAGGAGTCCCGGTAGTGTAGTGTAAAGTATATGTCAATGCATAGGTGGAAAGTGACCCTAGAAACCCTTTCCCAAGGATAGAGTGAAGAATGGAACATGCTTACTCTTTAAGCAAGGGACTTGCTCTTCCAGGGGTAAGGGGTGAGGATTGGAGGGTTGAGGGAGAAGGAATAGGCTTATAGACGAGGTTCTCAATCCCTATAATCCTTTGGAAACTTGGATTCCTAAATGGTCCTTGACAAATAATCTTTATTGAGAAGTAGGACCACACAGGGCCAAGTGGACCCAACCCAGGTTCGGGGATGGAATGTAGCAACCAATGATGCTCCTATCCTGGACAAGGTGAAGGGAAAGGACCAAACAAGTGTTGAACTAAAGATGATCTGTGGTTGTCATTGATGTCAACCCAAGCAGCACCAAGGATGACCCTAAACTTCCATGGCACATTGGGCATCATCATTCATGGTTTCTCGTCTCATAACCATTATAGCAATACTATACTCAAAAATATCTTTCTATCGGTATATAGCTCTCCTCGTAATTTCTCGCGGTTTGTAAGTTATCCAAGATTGAAGTTAGTAACCCCAATTAGTGGGCTAAAACCCCATGGGGTTGTGGCATGGCATTTATCATTGACTTTGGTCATTGATTCATCAATAATTAATAATTTTTTAGGCTCCTAAAATCCCTCCAACATATCTATAGAAGCCCCTCTCAACTCTATAAAAAGAAATCTCATATATCCTCCAAAAGGAGTGATCGCGGCATTTTCGCTATAACTTTATTTCTGCAAAATCTTAGATGCTGAAATTAAAACCCATTTGAGCTTAAATCCTGGTGAACGTCGTGACCGAATTTCTGATCTTGGTTCGCTATACTTTCGGAGATATGATCTGTGAAGTTAGGGCTTTTGCAAGCTCCCGAATTTCATCTCAAAGAGATGACCTTGGGAAAATCATCATAACTCTCTCTGAGAAGCGGATTGGAATTCTGTAAAAAGTGGCGGATAGTGCATGGACTGTAGTTTTCTGTGTATCAATTTTAGAGCCTGTTAGTGTCAGTCTTTCCAGCCTTCCTACAGTGATCAAATATGCTCTTACAAAGTGTTCTCAGAGTGTCAAGGTCAAATTTTGTCATTTCAGTGAGTCTTCAAGCCAAAATTTGGTCACTAGGCATTAGGTCTAGGGTTTGCCCAAATGTCAGTCCATGTCACTATTCAGCTGAGTCTATCATCATTCATAGGGTTGTCATTATCATGTCAGTGTCTAATGAGTCATTTTACATCTTGATCATGCTTCAGTTGCGCCTAGGCAAGGTCATTTCCCTCTCCTAGGGTTTTGAAGCCAATTTCTCTTGGGCGGCTAAATAATCGGCAAAACTTGTATCCAGATGTTCATACACCTTCCCCTATCCTTAAAGTACCTTATAAAACACTTCCCAACACTCAGATCCCCCAAATTCCTCATTTTTTCACAAACCCTAGTTTCTAGCTACAACCTGGCAATTTTCTAGGTTTGGCCTGTGTTTTGTCCTTTTCGACCCCTTCCCCTCACTCAATCTCTGAGATTCCACTTTCCCCTGCTTCCTAACATCCCTCCCCACTCCTAAAAATTTCCCCAAGAATTTAGAAGCCCTCTATCCCCTTCATTTCGCTCCATTTCGACAAAATCCCTTGTTTCACACATCGGGACAAGTTTCACTCAAAAGCTGTTTCTGAGCAATCAAAGATGAATTTTGCAAAACTGAGAGAGGTTTTTGTCCACAACATGCCAAGGAAGAAAAACCTCTTTCACTTTTTACACAGGTGTCATGGTTTGAGAGAAATGTCAAAAATACCAGCGAGAACGAAGGTGCTCCAAGGACGGTTGGCCAAAGCACAAAAACGAAGGAAAACGCCCGATCCACTCCAAATTTTGGCCAAAGCCTCTTTGACTGAGCATGGTACTTGATTGGGGACTCCCAGCCCAAATTTCAAGAAATTTGGAGAAAATTTTGTCATTTGTGAATTTTTTGTGCAATTTACAGGTTTTGGCCGTTGGAGTGGTCTCACCCCGCGTGCGACCACTCGTGGGGACAGCTCAGAACGGGGAAAACTCTACATTTTTGGAATTGTCATGCAAAAATACACTTGCCTATGCATGGGGTCAAATTTTTATGGAGATTTGGGCCTCCAAAAGCTCAAAATACATGCAAATTTTGACTTTCTGCCCACTTTTTGGGTTGCAGAAAGCTGCCTTGGGAGAAATGACTTTTGAGGGGTCAAATCAACTCCAAATTCAGAAATTCCAGTTGGGTTGGAAAGTAGACTCACAGACCTTTCCAATGAGCTATCTTGCACCTGATTTGAACACCAGGAAGGCCCTCAAACACAGCTGCCAATGTGCGCGACCACTCTAAGGCAGGGGCGCGACCACTCAGGGAAATTTTGCCAGTTTGACCATTTCGGCCTGCAAAACTCAGTTTTTACTATGGTTGACTCTTAATGCTTGTAAATGATGGATTTTTGGATAATTTTCATGGCACATGGATACATTTACTCTCCTTTAACCCTTCTAGAAGTTTCCTTGATGTAAATAGTGAATATTAAATGCATGGATGGGTTACCTAAGTTTTAGAGGCAAGTTGTTTTGACTGCCTATTATCTAGTGCTTAGTTTAGAATTAGTTGAAACAGCTCCTAGGAAGCTGAGCTCGACCCCTAGAGGTGGGGAAAGGAGTTAGATGATCTATATTATGCCTTCTCTTACTCATTTTCATGGTTGGACTCTTGAGGGAGAAGCTCTATTGTATATTTTACTTGTATCTCTGCAATTTGAGGAAAAGGAAGGCCAGGGTTTTGCAGACATCATTGTGGATTCTTGTGGATTATTGTGTTGATGGTGTGTTTCCTACTTGTCATTGTAAGTGTGTTTATGTGTTCCATCTCTTATTCTATTGCTGCTAATTAAACAAAAGAAGTGATAAAGTTTGAATTCATGCATGCCATGCTCAGCTTTCAATTTTGTTTAATATTTATGTTTTCCACTGTCCAAAGAGGATTCAAAGTCATTGTTTGCCCTCTTTAGCTCCCTCTCTTTCTTCCTTGATCATCCATCTCAGCTTAAGGCATCAGCACAAACTCCTTCCTTGCCCCAAAGACCCACCTGCAAAAACTGAGCTCAATCCCCACACCCTGAATTGCACTCCCTCCAATTGCCACCAAAAACCCCAAAAAACTTTAAATCAACCCTCCTCATCAGTTTACTAGCCTAATATCTTTGATCCTAATTGGTCTGCTCACCCCATTGAGAAAATACCTTGAGTCTGACTGGAGAGAGCCTTCTCCTTCCTCGTAGGGCTAGCTACGAGGTGTAATGGTTTGATGTAGCCTTGAGATTTGTCTATCTCAGCCTAGGTGAAATTTCAAGCGCTAACATAGTGGCGACCATACTGGGGAGAACAACTGATCGTTTGCTCATTGAACGTGTTATTTCATAAGTCTTAGACGGAGCCTGAAGATACGCCAGGTAGCCTTCGAAAACGCTCTTGTTTTACATCAGCGTTAGTAGATAAACGCTGCTTCAGTCAATCTCCGTGAGCTTGTGAATACAGCACTTCATTTGCCTTTTACCCCAGCACATATATCAAGTTCAGATCTGATGGTTGATGGTGGACAACGATCAGACACTTGACAGGCTGAAATCATTCACTTGGCGACTCTAAATCAGTTTTGAAGATCAGATCCAAAGACTCCACTGGAGGATGATCCCGACCAGCAAAAACATGAAAGCACAACATGGCAAGATCAGGTACTCAAGTTGGAATTTCATCCAAGACATTTTGTTCTTTGTCATAAATTATTTCTTCTCTTTTCCCAAGAATGTGAAGAAGGCTTTGCAAAGTATACTATGCTTGAGAAAAGATCCTCGACCTGCAGTTGATTCTTTCCCTTTGAAGATTGTGAATACCAAAGATTTGCATGCCTTTGAGCTTGATCAAGACCTTTCTTCCAAATTTTGTGATGGCCATCTTCAAGTTGATGAACCTCAAGTGACCAAAACTAATTCTATACCTGCTGTACATACCCCTATACCTTGTAAAATTCCAGATCGGTATAAACCTCTTGTTTTACCATCTTTTCTTCATGCTTTCCCCAAAAACTATGATCTATACTTGCCGATGTTTGATGGTGAATGTAAGAATGTCAACGCTGAGCAACATGTCCAGAATTTTGAGAATTTTCTAGATCTTTTTGAAGTTGATGAAGAAGATGTTAGTATAAGGCTTTTTGCTCTTTCTTTGCAAGCCAAAGTGAAGAGTTGGTTCAAAGCCCTGCCTGATGCGAGCATCTCAGATTTCCAGCAGTTCGTCAAAGTTTTTCTCGATAGGTGGATGATTGGGCAGAACCTTTTCTTGATTGTAGAAGAGTATAACCAGCTGAAGAGATTGCCAGGGGAGACAGTACAACAGTTTTCAGCGAGATTTAATCAAGTTTATTATTCAATCCCAGTTGATATAAGGCCTACTCCTAGATCTGCTCTCTTGCACTATCCGAGTGCCTTTGATCCGGAGATGGAGTTTCAGTTGAGAGAAAAGAATATTGCAACACTTCACGAGATGCAAAACAGTGCAGTGAATGTAGAAGCTCATCTGCTGATCCGAAGGGCAAGGTTGAAGGAAGAAGAGATGAAAAACATAGATCCGGAAAAATCAACATCTCTAGAGGTAAAGCTTGACATTTTGGTAAGTGCAGTAGAAAAGATGATGGACAAGATCAACACAAGGAATGCTTATGATGTTCAGGATCATGGCTCGCTGATTGAAGAAGAACAAGTTGCTGATCCAAAACATTTTGTTTCTTACCCTAGTTGTCGTAGTGATTGTTTTATAGATCATTGTGAAGAAGAGAGAACTGTTGATATGATGTGTATGTTTGATGATGATTTGCCTCGTTTTGATCAATATGACGATGATTATGTTCTCCAAACAGAAGCTAATCTTGTAGATAAACCAACAGCTAGTTTGTGGGAGGAAGAGGTTCATTTTCAGCAGCTTGAATACAATGTTCAGCCATCACATATCAGCTATGACATTGACGAGGAAAGTGCAGCACAGTTTGAAGTAAGTGGCGGATCTTTGCCTTTTTGTTTTGATTCATGTCAGTTCATTAGAGACAACTTCCATGAAATTAGAAATCAGCTGTCAACAAGTCTTGATCTAGACCATCTTGAAGGCAATAAAAACCTTGTTCAAGACTTCTCATATTCAGATTTGCAGCCCCCAAATGCCATTGGTTGTCAAGTTGCAGATGAAGGCATGGAATTTGACATATTTGATCAAATGATACAAGAAGGTTCCCTACCTTTTTGTTTTGAATCAATTCAGTTTTTGAAGGGTAGATTGCATAGTAAATCATTTAATGTTGAGGATGAGACAGATGACAAAATTCTTGAGCAGCCTGTAACATCAGATTTGCAGCCACCAAATGAACTTGAAGGGCAGATTACAGATGAAGGTATGGCAGCCGAAATAGATGATTTGATGATACAGGAAGATTCTATACCCTTTTGTTTTGAAGCATTTCAGTTTATAAGGCAGAATTCTCATAAAATCTCTCAAGAACAAGATGAACAGCTAGAAGGATGTCATGCATTTTCAATGGATACATTACCGCAGTCTTTTCAAGTTTTTCATGATCCAATAGCTGATGTTTTGGATGGGGTTTGCAGTCAAAGTCTTTCTCCATTGACCACATGTGAGCTTGAAACATGTGCTGATATGAATTTGATCCAGCAGTCAGTTTCTTTGTCATTTTCAGCAGAGGTCTCGTCACAAGGCTCAGATCAAAGTTTGCATTCATGGTATGAGGAAAAGAGAAGTAATCCATTCGATGAGCTAAGTTCCAGTGTGCTTGAATTTCAAGATCCTTATGCAGTGTTTTTGGAGGCGGATAGAGAATTCATATCATTCCACGGATCTGTTTCTAAGTTGTCATGGGAGTTGCCATTCAGCAGTTCTCTTTTGTTGTTCATAAGCGAGAACTTGTGGAGAATTCGAACAGCAGATCGGATACTTGCTTGGTTACATTGGTTGTTTCATTTCACTTGACCAGGTGATGAATGAAACTGTTATAGTAGGTTTTGATGAATAAGCTCCACTTTGAGCATCGTTTTCAGTTTGTCGGTTGTGTTTAAGTATTGAGTCAGTTTTTAGTTGAGTGAGAGTCAATTTGTGTTGTCAAGTCATTAGTTTTCAGTCATGCATTTCAGCTTGAGTTTTTGACTCCATCGCCCAATGGTTGCAAGCACTGGTCTGCTCTCCCAGAGGTCTGAGGTTCTTGGCACCTCCAAGGAGCTACCATCCCCATTGGAGCCAATGTTAGTGTCAGTCTTTCCAGCGTTCCTACAGTGATCAAATATGCTCTTACAAAGTGTTCTCAGAGTGTCAAGGTCAAATTTTGTCATTTCAGTGAGTCTTCAAGCCAAAATTTGGTCACTAGGCATTAGGTCTAGGGTTTGCCCAAATGTCAGTCCATGTCACTATTCAGCTGAGTCTATCATCATTCATAGGGTTGTCATTATCATGTCAGTGTCTAATGAGTCATTTTACATCTTGATCATGCTTCAGTTGCGCCTAGGCAAGGTCATTTCCCTCTCCTAGGGTTTTGAAGCCAATTTCTCTTGGGCGGCTAAATAATCGGCAAAACTTGTATCCAGATGTTCATACACCTTCCCCTATCCTTAAAGTACCTTATAAAACACTTCCCAACACTCAGATCCCCCAAATTCCTCATTTTTTCACAAACCCTAGTTTCTAGCTACAACCTGGCAATTTTCTAGGTTTGGCCTGTGTTTTGTCCTTTTCGACCCCTTCCCCTCACTCAATCTCTGAGATTCCACTTTCCCCTGCTTCCTAACATCCCTTCCCACTCCCAAAAATTTCCCCAAGAATTTAGAAGCCCTCTATCCCCTTCATTTCGCTCCATTTCGACAAAATCCCTTGTTTCACACATCGGGACAAGTTTCACTCAAAAGCTGTTTCTGAGCAATCAAAGATGAATTTTGCAAAACTGAGAGAGGTTTTTGTCCACAACATGCCAAGGAAGAAAAACCTCTTTCACTTTTTACACAGGTGTCATGGTTTGAGAGAAATGTCAAAAATACCAGCGAGAACGAAGGTGCTCCAAGGACGGTTGGCCAAAGCACAAAAACGAAGGAAAACGCCCGATCCACTCCAAATTTTGGCCAAAGCCTCTTTGACTGAGCATGGTACTTGATTGGGGACTCCCAGCCCAAATTTCAAGAAATTTGGAGAAAATTTTGTCATTTGTGAATTTTTTGTGCAATTTACAGGTTTTGGCCGTTGGAGTGGTCTCACCCCGCGCGCGACCACTCGTGGGGACAGCTCAGAACGGGGAAAACTCTACATTTTTGGAATTGTCATGCAAAAATACACTTGCCTATGCATGGGGTCAAATTTTTATGGAGATTTGGGCCTCCAAAAGCTCAAAATACATGCAAATTTTGACTTTCTGCCCACTTTTTGAGTTGCAGAAAGCTGCCTTGGGAGAAATGACTTTTGAGGGGTCAAATCAACTCCAAATTCAGAAATTCCAGTTGGGTTGGAAAGTAGACTCACAGACCTTTCCAATGAGCTATCTTGCACCTGATTTGGACACCAGGAAGGCCCTCAAACACAGCTGCCAATGTGCGCGACCACTCCAAGGCAGGGGCGCGACCACTCAGGGAAATTTTGCCAGTTTGACCATTTCGGCCTGCAAAACTCAGTTTTTACTATGGTTGACTCTTAATGCTTGTAAATGATGGATTTTTGGATAATTTTCATGGCACATGGATACATTTACTCTCCTTTAACCCTTCTAGAAGTTTCCTTGATGTAAATAGTGAATATTAAATGCATGGATGGGTTACCTAAGTTTTAGAGGCAAGTTGTTTTGACTGCCTATTATCTAGTGCTTAGTTTAGAATTAGTTGAAACAGCTCCTAGGAAGCTGAGCTCGACCCCTAGAGGTGGGGAAAGGAGTTAGATGATCTATATTATGCCTTCTCTTACTCATTTTCATGGTTGGACTCTTGAGGGAGAAGCTCTATTGTATATTTTACTTGTATCTCTGCAATTTGAGGAAAAGGAAGGCCAGGGTTTTGCAGACATCATTGTGGATTCTTGTGGATTATTGTGTTGATGGTGTGTTTCCTACTTGTCATTGTAAGTGTGTTTATGTGTTCCATCTCTTATTCTATTGCTGCTAATTAAACAAAAGAAGTGATAAAGTTTGAATTCATGCATGCCATGCTCAGCTTTCAATTTTGTTTAATATTTATGTTTTCCACTGTCTAAAGAGGATTCAAAGTCATTGTTTGCCCTCTTTAGCTCCCTCTCTTTCTTCCTTGATCATCCATCTCAGCTTAAGGCATCAGCACAAACTCCTTCCTTGCCCCAAAGACCCACCTGCAAAAACTGAGCTCAATCCCCACACCCTGAATTGCACTCCCTCCAATTGCCACCAAAAACCCCAAAAAACTTTAAATCAACCCTCCTCATCAGTTTACTAGCCTAATATCTTTGATCCTAATTGGTCTGCTCACCCCATTGAGAAAATACCTTGAGTCTGACTGGAGAGAGCCTTCTCCTTCCTCGTAGGGCTAGCTACGAGGTGTAATGGTTTGATGTAGCCTTGAGATTTGTCTATCTCAGCCTAGGTGAAATTTCAAGCGCTAACAGAGCCGAAGGAGGAAACAGTGACATGTGGCACGCCGTACAAGTTCGCTCTACTGAACTAGTCCATAATTAAGTCATTGTGAGAGATTGGGCATAACCTTGCCTTGAAGAATCCAAATCGGGTCAGACCTGTGGCATTGGAAAGAAGACTCAGAGGGCTACTACAAGACCGAAGATCACATATTGAGGATCTGAAACCACAGAGATACATCAGATTCAATATCGTGCTCCTAGAAGGAAAAAAAAAACTAAATCAAGTGTTGTCAAGGGCTGCAAAGGACCAGACTTTCTAGCGCAGCAAAGAGCAAGGTGCAGCGAAATGATGCAGCAGAGGTAAGCTCCAGGTAAGTATACTCTGTATATACATGTTCATCTCTTGATTGCATTAGGTTCTTTGTATTCTAATTTGTTGTTTTTGTTTAGCACTGACATATGCTCTGCGAGATAAGGTAAGTTTTGCTATTATCATGTCATGGGTATTTCCTTGAAGACTTTTTGCAGGTATTATATATTCATCAAGAGAAGACTCAATGCATAATCTAATGTTCTGAAGAGTGAGAAAGGGTAGCATGACAAGAGAAGCAATCAACGTGCAGAACAACAGCAAGAAGTTCACCACATGAAGTCTTCACGTGGGTAGCACTGCATACAGTGATTGTAAAAGTATCATTGTAAAAGCATCATTGTAAAAGTTGTACAAGTGTCTATCTGCCAAGAATTGAAGAGGCAGTGTCGGGAGGTCTAGGATAATCATTAGGTGGTTGTGTCATAGTTGGGGTTATGGTCTAGTGAAACTTCTTCTTTCAGAGCCCACAAGCAACAATAAGAAACACTCATAGCCGATCAGAGCTGCCATCAAACCCAGGAGACCTATCCAAGAAAACTAACCGGGAGAACTAATCTTAGCAGTCATAACTCCTCGAAGGAAACACAGCCCCCGACCCTTCTCCCTATACATAGATGCAACGATGCAACCTCGACCCTTTCAATTTACACAACCATGGCCCTACACCTCCAACTAGACCCTTGAACCCACAGAGAAATGTGACCGATGTCTCTATCCCCGAAACAGGGAAGCAAGCCTGTCTTCGATCCTAACTCTTAATCTTTGTAAGGGAACTCTCCTTTGTTGCCAGAAAGCTCACTAAGGAAGTCTCACAAAGCATACATCATTCTATATCATTATAAAGTGGACCATTTTCCCTGGTACGGGAGTCCATTCTTCTTTTATTATTCTATAGGGTGGTAGGGTGGTGCTAGGATGAGTTGTAGCTCATTGGGTGTTGGGGCATCCGTTCAGTTGACTACTGAATAATCTCGAGCATTGAGGCGTCCATCCAGTGGGAACTGGAGAAGAATGTTTTTCTAGATTCTAGGAAGTTGGAGCTTTCTTTTCAAATGGAGTTGAAGATTAAAGAATTATTAGAAAAGCATTCAAGTAATATTTGTCCCGGAGGGGGTTTCCACCTTAAAAACTGAGTGCATTTGTGTTTCTTTTGTTTACTGCTATCATTGTACAAACACTAATAATAATTGAAGATTAACTAATGCTCTGAAAGATTAATAATAATACTAATTAAAAGGAATATTGATTCACCCCCCCCCAGTATTTACAACAACAAGAATATTTACTTCAAAAGCTTGAATTGATCTTGTTGAGGTCTAGCCTTGGGGATGCCCAGGCAAAATTCAATCCTAAAGCTAGGCGTTGGGATTCCCACCATTAGAATTGCCTCAAATTTGGAGGAGAGGGAGGGGACCCACCAGTGCAGTAGCCGGTAGGAGATCGAAGTTTTTCCTTGGATCAATTCCTGGGAAATTGATGCCCCTAAGTGACCTTTGAGGGCTAAACCTAGGAAAAAGTGAAAAAAGGTGAAGGAGATGACCACCCTTTTTAGGGATCAATGCCTAATTCACTTGGGGATATGGAGTCATGGATGATGATGAGTAAGAACTTGGTTTCTTGATCAAGGAAGCCCAGAAAGTCAACTTCATCCAATGTTGAGAGCAAGAAAAGAAAAGTGACCTTCAAGCATTTATACTTCAAAGAAAATGATGCAAGCTTATCGAGACAAATAATCTCTGGGACATTTCATTCATATAACATTGGCCCATACATTAAATTAGCTAAAACATGCTTAATTCCACATTTCAATTATGCAGCAACTAGCCCTAATTTTAGCAATATGCAGCAACAAGAATAACAACGTTAAAATTTACTTGCAACGTTATAGAGGATATCCAACCAGCATTTCGTTTTCAAGACAAAGCTCCAAGACAAGGAAAATAGCCCAAATCCATACATCAAAATTCATTCATCCCCAGAAATATCCTCCAAGGAAAAAATGCGAAGTTCTCTATGATTAGAGAGATCCCCAGTCAAGTGATGATCCAAATGAAAGTATCTAACATCTATATAGCCTCCTAAGCAGTTCGAATTAGCCTATGGGCCTACGTTAGCCCCTAATGATAAAATAATATGCAAATAAAACCTCTATTGGTGACAAACCCACCAAACTAGCTCACAAGTGGAAAAATAAGCCTCACAAGGGGCCAAATAATAATATGTACATGTCGTGGGGCTATCCAAAGGCCTATTAATGTCTTGAAGTGCCATACTTTGGAATAAATTCCTTGAAATATGATGGACAAGGGGGCGGCCCCTTGTTCTCCAAGTAGTAGACCTGTGGTGCTCCAAGTGTGTCCGAGGGCACATAAATGACCCCATGGGTCTCCATATGAATCGGATATGCCTGTAGATCCTCTACAAGCGTCCGAGTGGTGGAATGAATGTTGCCATGACATCGTACAAGTCCTAGGACACCTGCCAAGAGTGTGGGGCTCCTGTGGGGGCCTGCTAGGCATAATGCACCAAACATATCACCATCATCCCAAAAGTGGATCGCTAATAGTCGTTGAGCATCAATGAAGATCCGTGGAGTGTTGTCTGTCGCTATGGAGGCCAATGGCTCTCTATGCACACCCTATATGTGCCAATGTAAATCTATGGGGGTTACGATCTTGTATAGGGAGACCAAACCCAAATGGAAACCAACTGTAATCCTACATAAGATCCAATGTGTCCCCTAGGATTTCAGTATAAC
Organism: Pinus tabuliformis; assembly: GCA_031772625.1. NCBI lineage: Eukaryota > Viridiplantae > Streptophyta > Pinopsida > Pinales > Pinaceae > Pinus > Pinus tabuliformis. The sequence goes on from CM062805.1 coordinate 17,554,362, forward strand.
CAGTCATTAAAATAATCGGGTAAAAGAGATTACAAACCATGGATAACAAAGTGGGCACTTCATAATGGCATGCCCTTCTGTAGTGGGCTTTGGCATGTGCTAGTGTCTCTGAGCTCCAAAGAGGGTGAACAAAGTACCTCATTAGGTGGTTTCAGCCCTTAAAGGGGATAGTATGTCCAAGGTACATCCTTCTAATGAGGGTGGCAAGCGATAAATAAATGGAATGGAGTAGGGAATGAGAGGGGCAATCCTGGGCCACATATTGGGGCATAGGGGTAGCTAGATAAGGGGAAGCCCACACCTGAGTATGTAATGTGTAAGAGGGAGAAATCGTGGTACACGAGGTGCCCCGGCCTTGCTTTTTCCACCATTCTTTATATGCCTTTTGCCTTTTATGAATTTTCTTTAATTAACTGCTCAGGGCCCAAAGGACAAGAGCATGATGTGTGAGATACAACAGTGGTTACCCCCTTTTAGGCAGGGCAGTTCATTGCCCTCCAAGGATTGGGACAATCATGGGTCCCCGAATGATAAAGGAGGCTCATCTAGGACCTATGGAACCAGGGTGATGACCATGGGTTGGGATAGAGCTCATGTATTGGCTTTTGCCCACGTGTTAATTATTTTTGTCTCGGCCATATTTTGCATTTTGTGGTACAATTTCCTGTTAAATGTGGCCAATTATGATTTTTTCTTTTTCTTTTAGCTACTTCAACCTCCGAAGCACCATCCCAGGCTTCACCCAAGGTGGGGGCAATGGGATAGGGAGGTTGGCCCTATGTGGACCCAAAATGGAAATGTGGACCCAGGTGGGAGAAATGATGAATGGGTATAGTGAGTGGAAAGGGGGTAATATATGCAGATAAAGGAGCAGGACCATGCACCCAAAGTCAGGTTTTCCCAAGTAGTACTACCCTAGAACCAAATGGTCGATAAAGGAGATCCCGAGGGACTAAGATCCAAGGGTAACATCCAAAAGAGATCAAGGGGACGAGCACAAACTAAGCCCACCCTTTCTGCCAAATCCCACCATCAATTACCAAATGACAGGACATACCTTTAGATTCAGGACGCCCACCTTCAAACACACGATCAATACAAGTGGGTGAGGGACCACATGACTGGCTCAAGTGGCAAAGAAATGGCACAACGAGCTAGCAAGAGGCTGCAAGGGGTTGTTGGCTACTGGCTAAGGTCCATCATAGAGAAAAATTTATCCTGGGGATATCACCCACAAAGTGGTGGGTAACAAGTACACTAGGAGAAGATTAGGGCTATCCTAGATTGGCCTGCGCCTAAGAATGTGACTGAGCTGAGGGGATTCTTGGGCATTTGTACGTACTACAGGAGGTTTGTAAGGGGATTCTCACAACTTGCAACACCCCTCATAGATTTGACGAGGAAGGAGGTTTTGAGTGGACACAAGTGTCACAGGAGGCATTTGAACTTCTTAAGAAGGTAATGAGCAGTTGTCCCATGTTGGTCTTGTCGGATTTCACACGGCAGTTTGTGCTGGAGTGTGATGCCTCGGGTGAAGGGGTTGGAGTTGTGTTGACGTAGAGAGGCCACCCTATAGCATTTGAGAGCAGGAAATTGCTGCCCCATGAGCGGTTGTACTCTATTTATGAAAAAGAGATGTTGGCCATGATGCATGTGCTGGCCAAGTTTAGGCAGTATTTAGTTGGCAACCGGTTCAAGGTGAAGACTAACCACAATAGTCTTCAGTTTTTCCTAGAGTAGCAAACATTGTTGGAGAGGCAGCAGAAATGGGTAAGTAAAATTCAGGCATTCAACTTTAAGATTGAGTATATCAAGGGAAAATAGAACGTGGCAGCAAGATGCATTTTCTGAGAGGCTCGTGACAGTATCTCATTATGGACGTCACTCAGGATTGGAAGGCTCAACTCTTGGTTGAGTATTCCAAGGATAGGCAAGCTTGTGAGATATTCGATGGCACATGTGGGGATGACAGGTTCAGGGTGATGGATGATGTGATATATTACAAGGATAGGATCTACTTGGTGCTAGGATCTCAGCTCAGAGAGAAGATTATGTAGGCAGCTCATGACTCCCCTCTAGCAGGGCACCCCAGATTCCTCAAGATGTATCGTGCCATCAGGGAGTGTTTTTCGTGGAGGGGTCTCAAGGGAGATGTACTGAGGCACGTGAAGGAGTGCATAGCCTATCAGAGGAACAAGGGGGAGCTATCACACCCAGCAGGACTACTTTAGCCACTCCCTATCCCAGAGAGGAAATGGGAGAGCGTGTCCATGGATTTCATCACGGGTCTTCCAGTTGCATAGGGGCGGGATTGCATTTATGTTGTGGTGGATAGGTTGACCAAGTTTGCTCATTTCTTCGCCATCCTCTCAAGTAGCAGAGTTGTTCTTTAGGGAGGTATTCCGGCTACATGATCTTCTGAAGACCATAGTCAGTGATCGAGACAACAGGTTTATGGGGGATTGTTCGCAGGAGTTGTTCAGATTGGTGGGGACAGAGCTTACACTTAGTACTAGTTACGATCCTCATACAGACAGGCAGATTGATATTGTGAACAAGTGGTTGGAAGGGTACCTGCATAATTATGTGACTAGGCAGCAGAGAGCGTGGGTGAAGTGGGTGAGGCAGTTTGAGGTGGGAAGCATGGTTTACTTATGTCCCCAACCTTACCGGTGTTGGAATCTCTAAGTTTGACACGTTAGAAACCCTTCATGTACTTTCTGATTTATTCCTACCTACTTGTTCTGTTAATTAACAAGTTATTTACCATGTAAACATTGGAAATAAATACAAGTGCATGTTCAACACATTACAGATCATCAACTGAAAGAAACAGAAACAAGCACACAAGTGACACCGTTGTTTTTGGACTTATGTCCCTGAAAAAACCCAATGCGAGAAAACCGGTGCAGCTATTTGAAGGTTTGATTTATTACGCAGTTTCAGAATACAATCTGGGTGCAAAATCCGGCTCGCCCAACTGAGAAAAATCTCGATAGTGGTACCTCTCTACTCAGAAGCAGATATTCTAGCTAAAACCCTGGATAAACACTTCGGCAGCTCCAATCTTCCCCAAAAAACCCCAGCGTCAGCCTCTAGGGACTGCATCATCCTCTCTCTAGCCCAGCGTTAGCCCAGCGTCACTCTGGCTTGGCCTGTGTCAGCCTCTGAAGGCACTGCCTCAGTCCTCTGGCCCTCTGCGTCACCCACGCTGGCCCTCTGAGGCACTACGCAGCTCCTAGCTGCCTCTGCGTGAACCCTTGGTTGCTTCTGCATCCCTCTCTCCGACTACTACGTTGATCCTCCCAGTGCTATCTCTGCCTCTATGCTTCTGTATTCACTGCCCCTCAGCTGCAACTCTGATCAATCTCTCAACTTTCTCAGCAAACCCAGCCCCAGAAAGTCGAAATCTTGATCTCTTGGTGTGTCTTCATAGTGACCCTCAAGCCTCCTCTTATACTTTTCTCGTTGACAAATCAACGGCCGAGATTAAGTCCCTAATCAACGGCTAAGATTAGATCTAGCTTGATCCATGACTTTTAGTCTTTAGACCATTCTAACACAGTTTTATATTAATTCACATTAATATTTTATTTAATAGTTTAGACTTAGGGACTCCATTAAAAATATTAATTATTTTAATATCTCTCAAATTGTTTAGAATCTGCCCAAACCCTTTCTGGGTATTGGAGGTCTCATGTGCCTTAGCCTCTCCACCAATTTTCGTGGCTATAGCACATCCGATGCTACCCCGAATGAACGACCGACAGTCATCGCTGAAGCAGAAGGGGGCCGAGAAGCTCAAGCCATGTTTCTATGGGTCTTACAGGGTGACCATGAGAGTTGCAAAGGTAGCACAGGAGTTGGAGATATCCCCAAGGAGTCGGATCCACAATGTGTTCCACGTCTCAAGCCTAAAGAAAAGGCTTTGGGACAGCAGATTGCAGCAATGACTGAACTGCTTCCTTTGGATGACGAGTGACACTTAGTATTGGCACCAGAGGCCATCCTGGAGACATGGGAGAGGAAGTTGAGAAGCAGGGTCATCAGGGAGTACTTGGTCAAATGGAAGGACTTTCTAGTTGAGGATGCCACATGGGAGAGTGAGTAGATCTTACAACATCTCGCATTACAGTTGCTTGAGGACAAGCAACATTTGGGAGGGGAGGACTATAGTGTCCCTTCTCAATAAATTTTGCTAAGGGAAGGACTACAATTTTGCAATTTTGGAGCCAGCACAAATTATGGACACCACGTTAGAAAAAGTGGGTCAAATATTTGAGTTGGTGGAATGTGGGGGCCACCCCTTAAAGGGAAAATCGATTTTGCTCAAGGAGATCGAAATAGTTGATGGAGGGACCCACAAGAAAAGGGAAGGCAACAAATATAAACAGTAGGATGAGGCCAGCTATTGGGACCTTTTGCTAATTTGACAAACTATACCATTGTTGCTCAAGTTGTTTAGCTGAGTCACAAATTATTGTTCAGCACCAGACATCTCTGAGGGGAAATCTCACCCTTTCTTCAGTGGACCACAAGTACCACCCTAGGGAGGTATTTGCATAATTTCGTGGAGGCTTAGGGAGAAATTTGCAAGTGGTACGAGTTACCTTTGCCTCAATCTAGACGCAGAAAAGGGAGCCATGTAGTCTTGTGGGAGAGCATTCCAGTGACAAAAGGATTGAGCCTTGTTGTCGCACAGATTGTCACGACAACGCTCAGACCGGGGGCTGTCACCCTGATCCCCGATCTCTTCGTTTAAGCCTGTCTCCCGCGGCTAAGGGGGTTAGACCCTATGAGATGATGAAAACCAACTGTGAACCAGTTGGGTTGGGAGACACGAAGGAGCAAGCACTAAATAGATTTTACTGAGTTAACAGATCAGTGCCTTATGGGTTTGATGTTTAAACGATTATTTACTAGATGTTGCAGAGATGTAAACCATGTACAGCAATAATTTATCATCAAATAACTTGAACGATGCAAGATATCCAGTAAAACCACAATGCTCTTATAATGATTCAGCGATTAAAGCTCAATAACGATATTCCAGCTATTAAAAAATTTCAAAAGATAAATGCTTTAAACAACCACGCAATTATGAACATTAACCAAATATCGTATTTATGTAGCTAATCTTCAAAATGATCATTTATGCATGCCAACTCACATAAAATGATAAACATTCATTCCACATCAAAAATTTTAGCCTTAGCAAAGATAATAAAGCGTGATAAACCCCCAAGCCAAGACCGAAAGATATTTTCGAAAAATTTTATGCTTTTCAAATACAGCAAAGCTAAACACTAAGCAAATGAAACCCTAAATCCAAATTATTTTTTTTTAAAGAAAATAAAAAATGAAAAGGAAAAAATTTTTATTTTTATTTTTTATTATTTTTATTTTATTATTTTATTTTATATTTTACTTTTTTTTATTTTTTATGACAAAACAAACGAAACTAAAAAGCGTATGATTTTAATACTATAAAACAATTAAATCTAAATTAAAATCTACAGCTTACAAAACTTAAAATTATTAAAACCCTACCTAAATCTAAAACGTAAGTCTAAAAATTAAACAAATACTAGACTTTTATGAAAAACATTTATTATAATCTAAATGAAACAAAATTTAAATCAAACGTAAAACCCTGCAGTTGCTTTTGTGTTGCACCGAAAAGAAAACGATTTTCTCCCTACGCGTATTGAGAAAACATCTGCGCATAAAAAAACAAAGGAAATTACCTTGCCCACGCCCGTATTTGTTTCGTTTTACAGTTCTTTTCTTTTGACGGTGGACAGATGCATGAAGCAACAGCGTGGAAGGACTCACGCAGGTTTTGCAGGCGGCCCGATGTCCTTCACGTGGATAGCAGGACGAGGATTTGAAGCACGCGGGAGGAATCAACTTGCATGTGTGTAGGCTTAGCTTCACTTACGCATAGCAGAACGGCAAAACCCGTGAGTCGAAATTCACTGCGTGAGTTTTGAGTTTTGATGTTTGATGGCCAGCAGAGCAAATGGGTCAATGAAAACCAATCAACGCAGTACGCAGGGGACAGAGAAAATTAAAGATGGAAGAGCTGGAAGGTTTCACGCAGGGCTATGGCGATGAAAACGCTGCGCAGACTTTATATATGTGTGCCGGTTTGGCAGAGCGTGAAGGGAAGGCTATATATATGAACGGAAAGGGGACTGAGGCGGAAAATGGAGGGAGACCGTGTAAACAAGAGAGCTACGTGCAGAGAAAAATTTGCGTAGACAGCTGAGGGAAAGACGATTTGAAGAGGTGCGGACCTTCTCTGCAATCCAACTAAGCAACCAATATCTTCAGTTTTTTGTAGGTGAAACCCTTGCAAAATTTTAAAAACCCTTGAACAGCTAAAACAGAGATCCTGCAAGACAAAAAAATTTCCACCAGATTTTATCTCGGACCTGCAACCTGCAAATGGAAAACAAAAACCCGGAAGATATATGCAAAGATTAAAAGTAAAACCCTACAAAACTGGTCCAAAATTGCAAAATTACATCTCTAGAACAGCCAGATTTGTCAGTTATCATCAATAATATTTTAGAACTTCAGATTTACTGTGAAAATACTTAGGAAATCTCTCATGCAAATCAGGAAAACAAACTAAATGATTAACCCAGGATCAAAACTAGCTGGGCTCTGCAAGAAAATGCTTGCGGGGGTTGGCTGGTTCAGTCGAGAACTTCCCCAAACGCCCACTGGTCTTCTTCAATAAGGGTTTCCTGCACAGCTCACTTCAACCATCAATAAAGAGAGAAGAAATAATACTAGATCTCAAAAAGCAATGGAGATACCTGCCATTACTTCAGAAAACCTAATACCATTCAAACCCTAGCAAGTGAACAAGATACTTGTGCTCAACAATACTCTATAATAAGCTGTTACTAATGGCTGAAAATCAAAATATGCAGAAAGTAAACTAGCTCACAGCACTTCCAGAGAGTAACACCAGCAAGATTTTAACCCCAAAGTCTTTCTTTATTAGCACCAGAAAAGTTTACAAGAGAGCTTCTTCAGAACAAGACTCCAAGATCGAATGATCTCAAATGACCCCTAGCACCCTATTTAAAGGAAAAGATCCCAACAGCTAGTTCAAGTGATCCATGTCAAAATGATCTCGACCGTCGATGAGGATCAAGATATCTCTTGATCTCATCCGTCGAATTTTTAATGTATTAAAAAATTGAAATTCTGCATTTATTTACTCAAAATATTATTATTTTATTATTTTTAGGTTTTTTACTTTATCATATATATTTTTTATTTTTTTTTTTATATTTTTTATATTTTATATTTTTATTTATTTATTATTTTTTTAATTTATTTTTAAATGGATCCTTGAACTTAGCTTTTGGGAAAATTACCTAGGACCTAGGACTTAGGACTTATGAGGGGATTAAAACATTTCTTAACCCTCAAGACACTTTACATCATGACTTTTACAACTTTACATCCCAAGGGGGAGAACCCATTTGACATAGACCCTCATAAATCACCCTGTTCTGCGACACAACTATAATCTAGCAGATTAACACACTAGGATTCTCCTAAGATTCTAATGACAAAATCCATCCCGGCTTTGGGGTTAGGCTAAAGGAAAACTCTGTCGATCATGGATCGGTGAGACGAAAAACCTTCCAGAACGTAGATTATCACTTAGAAAATTAAGTCCACCTAGGCAATTTACAGGCATGACTCATATCTACTAAGATTATTTACAATTTATACATGCAGACTGGGTGTACAACATAAATTGATCAAGTTGTCGATGACTGTAGAATGGCACGGACATGTCGATCAAGTGCTACCCTTTTTGCAAAGAAAAAGGGGGTGTACTGCTATGGGCAGTTGACCGGTAGTGGTCAACATCTGGCTCTACTTGGGGACACGTTGCTGCACTGTAGGAATGTGAGAATCCAGAATCTGCATCTACGCAACACACAACAGAAATAAGTAGCGTCCATTCAAAAATCATCATATAACATTTAAGCACATAAAAGATAGAAGCTCTTTAACTGTGAAAAGTAAATCTAATCTAAAACAGAAATGAAATGCTGAAATGACAAGGAGTAGGGATAGAAATACAATACAAAGGATGCCCTATGGCATCAGATATCATCTTTGAAGAACAGCTTGAGCATTTGGCCATTCGCTGGTAGATCAAGTGGTTCGCCATCCAGTCTGCTCAAGTGGAATGAGTTTGGTCCAGCTATATCTCGAATGATGTAAGGTCCCAGCCACAAACTATCAAACTTCTTATGTTTTCCTGGTTTCTCATTCTTGCGGTCCCAAAGCAATACCATATCTCCCACCTGCAAAGATCTAGATCGAGAAAATTTATCAAAGCTTTTCTTAATGTTAGATTGATTTTTACATATGGCATCAAAAGCTGTCCTACGAGCTTCATCTAACTCCACAATCTGATCTATTCTATTCTGAACAACATCTTTATTAGTAGAAAAATTCTGGAGGAGCTGATAAGCTGGCAATTTGAGGTGCACAGGTAAAGTTACATCCAAGCCATAAACTAATTCGAAGGGAGATTTACCAGTAGCTTTTTTCTTAGTGATTCTATCTGCCCATAAAGCATACTTGATTTTGTTGTCCCATGATCTCTTATTATCTCCTACTATCTTCTTGATAATGGTTATGAGATTCTTGTTACTTGATTCAGCCAGACCATTACCCTGAGGATAGTAATTTGACGAATGAGATAAGACAATGCCATACTTGAAACAAAAAGATGAAAACTCTAAGGAACTAAAAGCTTTGGCATTGTCAGTAGTAATCTTAGCGGGGACACCAAATCTAGTAATGATGTTATTTTCAATGAAATCCATAATAACCTTTTCAGTGGCATTCTTAGCAGGAATGGCTTCAACCCATTTAGCAAAATAATCCGTAGCAGTCAAAATCCATGAGTAGCCATTGCTAGAATTTTCATGGAACTTCCCTATGAAGTCCAGACCCCAATGCTGAAAAGGTGCCTCTACAATGATAGGTTGTAGAGGCAGGGCAGCAAGCTTCTGTTTCCCAGTGAATAGTTGACAGGCTTGACAGGCTCTAACAAACTTGTGCACATCAGAAAAGATTGAACGCCAATAATAGCCAGCTCTCAGGATTTTGTGGGCGGTAGTTCTAGCATCATAGTGACCACCAAAAAATCCTGAATGAAACTCAGAGATTAATTTCTTGGACTCAACGTCGTCAACACACCTAAGCACTATGCCCTCAGGATTTCTCCACCCAAGGCCATCCTTCATAAGGCAATACTTAGTGGCTTTTAGTCTAAGAGCCCTTCTCTTATGAGCGACTAAATGGTTAGGACATGCAAGATTCATCAAGTAATAAACTATGTCCTTGTACCACTCATGCTCTCCTAATCTTTGCAACTCCGGCGAAGATAGATCGCTAAGACAGAACAAATCAAGAGTCTTTTCGTTACCTTCAGTTAACATCTGAGCTAAACCTTGGCCTTTGATCAGCTTGGTGGGTCTGATCTCTAAATCATATTCCTGTATTTTAGTAACCCACCTAGCACGCGTCCCTAAGCAATCAGTTTGAGTTAATATATCCTTGACAGCAGAATTTGGGACGAAAGAAATGATTTTAGAATAACCCACATAAGTTTTAAAGTGCTTAAGAGACTTGACCAGGGCATAAGCCTGCTTTTCCATGGTATTGTACTTCAATTCGGAATTTTGAAGTGCTCTACTCATGAAAGCAATACGCTGCTCATGACCATCTTTATTCTTTTGAAGCAGGACACCAGCAATGGTATCTTCGGAAGAGAAAGAAAAAATCATGAAATCCTTGGAATAATCGGGACTAACTAAGACAAGAGCTCTTGCGATAGCACATTTGATTTCTTGGAAAGCCTTTTTGCTGTCTTCTTGCCAAACAAATTTTGCGTCTTACTTTAGAGACTTTGAATAGGCTTCGCTATTTCTGCGTAATTTGGAATAAATCTTCTAATAAAGTTTATCTTTCCAAGGAAAGATTGAAGGGATTTAAGATTATGAGGAAGAGGAATCTTTTGGATTGCTTCAATTCTTTCAGGATCAATTTTGATTCCTTCCTTAGAAATTATATGGCCGAGTAATTTCCCTTCCGTTACTCCAAAAACAGACTTAACTGGATTCAAAGAAATCCCGTATTCTCTACATCTATCGAAAACCTGCCTAAGATGATTTACATGACTGGTACCATCTTTAGAGAAAACAGTAAGATCATCTTGGTAAATTTCAATAAATTTCCCGATTAACCCTTTGAAGGCATAATCCATAGCCCTTTGGAATGTAGCCCCAGCGTTTGTTAATCCAAAAGGCATTCTGATGTATTCAAAGGTACCCCATGGTGTGGTGAACGTGGTTTTATGACGATCTTCCTTCTTAACCCATACCTGATTGTACCCAGAAAAACCATCTAGCAGCGACATCATTCCAAAACCGGTTACTCTTTGCAATAAAGTCTCCATGTTTGGCAAAGGGTAATTATCTTTCTTGCATGCTAGATTGAGGTTTCGAAAATCGACACACAGCCTTATCGTACCATTCTTTTTCCTAACAATCACCAGATTCGAACACCATGTCGAATGCCTTGTTTGAGCAATAATCCCTGCTGCAAGCATTTTCGCAAGTTCTTTCTGAACCAAGGGGGCTAATTTAGGATTAATTTGCCTAAGTTTCTGACGAAAGGGTTTAGCATTTTCATCCTTTAAGGGGATAGTATGTTCCATGAAATCTTCCCTATAGCCCTTTAATTCGTCATAAGAAAAGGCTAAAATATCTCGATATTCGCGAAGTAAATCAATTAACCTTTTTCTTTCCTCCACACTAGTACCTCTACCAATTTTAACGATCTTTGGGTTTTCAGAAGTACCAATGTTTATCTCGAGATATTCGCCTGGGTCCATCTTATTTTCTTCTCTCAGCTTCGTGGCATCATGCCGATCAAAATGTTGCTCTAAGGCAACCACATTCCTAGGAGTAGGATTTATGATATGTTCATGATTTAAAGATCCATCCTCCTCAGAAACTATCCAGAAATCCTCAAACTCATCCAAACTATTAAGAAAACGAATGACGTGCTTTTCATCATTGAAGACCTGCCAATGCTCTGAGTTATCTGGAACAGATGGTCTGAATATTACTTCCATTTTGATCTTGTCGTTAATTAGCTCATCAGATAACTGGAAAGTAGTAGCAGCTACGGCAAGTTCATCTGCCAAACTATTCTGCTCTCTTGGAATTGCTTCGAGGTCAAGGGCATCAAAATGCTCCATAGTATCCCACACAGCATTTCTATAGTTTCTTAATCTTTGATTTCTGCATGTGAATTTATTTTTAAGCTGCATGATAACTAAATCAGAATCCCCTTTAATGCTAAGCAATTTAACCTTCAAGGACTTGGCCAACTCAAGCCCCAACAATATAGCCTCATATTCAGCGACATTGTTGGTTGCTTCAAATTCTAATCAATAGGCAAACTTGAAAATGTGACCAAGGGGAGATTTAAGCACTATTCTAGCACCTTTACCATGCCTAGATGATGCACCATCGAAGTACATATACCAAACTTTATCCTTGAGATCCCTAATCTTATCATCGAGAGGAATTATAAAATTAGACATGATGGCATAGTTCCCAATGTCAGATTGCTCTTTGATTATTTCGTTGTGAGGTCTCTTAGGATCTTCAACATGAAATTTTCTTTCGGGCTCTCTATTTAGTCTTACAAAACCATCACCCCTAGGAGAAGGAATCATGGCATATGACCAATTAATTTGAATACTTCCTCCTAGATCAGAGGCCCACTTTCTAGATAACAGCATACCCCAGGCATCAGGCATATCCACAACAACAATATCCATGACAACCATGATGTCTGGGTAAACTGAAAGATGAACTTGCAAATCTTTGATTAAACCATGCACTTCGATTTTCTTAGAATCCATGGCGCATATGTTATAGTAGGGTCTAGAAACTCTTAAGTTAAGCTGTTTCATGACCCTTTTAGTCATTACACAAGCTGATGCACCAGAATCCAACATGCAATTATTCAATTTATACCCATTAACTAATAAGGTGATAAAGAAAGGCTGGTGATCTTTGTTATCAGCATCTAAGCTTTGCAGATATATGGGAGCATCATGATAATCAATTTCCCGAGTCTTCTGTTGAGAAGTATTGACTTGAGGACCTTGAATCGCTTTTAGTAACTTGTCTCTTTGGGAAGGGATTTTAGCAATCTCGGAGATAGGAACCCAGATTTTTGCATTGTTATACCAACTTCCCAAATTGACATCTATTCCAGAGATTACACCAGGGTTAAAAGTTCGAAGGGGAATTTGGTTCCCGCTTTGATCTTTATCCCTTCTCTGATAGGTCAAACCCTTATCTCTAGCATTTTCCAAGATTTACTCGGGAGAGGGCTTTTCACCATATAACCTAGCCAAAATATCATCTTCATTTTCAAGGTTATTTATACCTAAAGCTGATGAAGGATTCACAACATCATGACTCTTTTCCTTGACCTCTATCCAATCATCCATAGACAAAGGAAACTTGCTGCCTACAACATTTATTTGATCACCCGCTCCAAACATTCCATTATCTAAAATTCTTCTAACGATGGGACAAGTGGCCTCTTCATGAAGAGCATCACAAACCCGACAGTAAGGAGGAGCATTATCAACCAAATTATTTAGCGGATTAGGAGGTCTCTGCTCACTAGATTGACCCTTCCTTTGCCAATTGTTATTTCTATTATTATTATTTCGAGGTTGAAAATTCTGCGTTTGCGATCTTTCCATTTGGATCAACCTATTCTGCAAAGTGGTTATCTCCTTATTATGATTAATTTCCATAGTTTCAATTTTTTGAAGCAATTTGAGAACAAGCTCACTTTCAGGTTCTTGAACTGCTTTTCCTTTAGGTTCCTTTAGTTTCGTAGCAGCCCTATCGAAACCTGGGATCTCAGACTTCCCAGATGCGGCCTTGTCCTTTTCAAGCTCTATAGCTAAGGCTTGGCAACCTCTATAATCTTTAAGTTTAGCACGCCTTAATTCATAAGATGGCTCAGGACTAAAGGCATCAATGTAAAAATCTTGGAGAGTTTTATCTGTAGGTTTATAGTCTTCAGGTAATTCTCTAACAATACCATTAAACCTTTTATTAAATTCTTCAACAGTTTCATCCTCTCTCTTTTTTATTAGGCTAATAGCTTTTACGAGGTGTCTTCCTTCTCTCTTATCTCCATATTTTTCTTTAAATGCATTAATGATCGATTGTAAGGAGTTAAACGAATTCTAAGGCTTTTCTGCAAACCAATCATAGGCATCACGTCCTAGAGTTAAGATGAAAAGAGTCATTCTGACATCCTCATGATCGAAATCAGCAGATCTTGCGTACTTAGCCGTTCATATGCTAAAATCTCGCAAATGAGAGTTAGCACTAATCGCATTATTTCCTTGAAAGTTAGGCAATTTATCGATCCCAATAGATGGAATATCGTTGGGATATCCTGGAATGTTAGAAAAATCACAAGGGGCATACATATCCATGATGTTGTGCCTAACTTGACCTTTAAAAAGCAAATGAATATCAGAGAGGGCTTCTTGTCCAAGGTTTACAAGAAGTGTACGAGAAGCGAGTTTGTGTAATCGTACCCTGAGGACCTTTTCAGGATCAGGAGTAGGATTGCACAGACTGCTTGGATGTCTTCTAGTGTACACTCTCGAAGACAATATATGAAGTGGAGTCGCCACCTGAACAAGAAGCAAAACACGAAAAAGCTTGAGATGAAATAACCAAGGACAGAAAAACTCTATCCCCGGCAACGGCGCCAAAAAATGTTGTCGCACTGATTGTCACGACAACGCTCAGACCGGGGGCTATCACCCTGATCCCCGATCTCTCCGTTTAAGCCTGTCTCCTGCAGCTAAGGGGGGTAGACCCTATGAGATGATGAAAACCAACTGTGAACCAGTTGGGTTGGGAGACACGAAGGAGCAAGCACTAAATAGATTTTACTGAGTTAACAGACCAGTGCCTTATGGGTTTGATGTTTAAACGATTATTTACTAGATGTTGCAGAGATGTAAACCATGTACAGCAATCATTTATCATCAAATAACTTGAACGATGCAAGATATCCAGTAAAACCACAATGCTCTTATAATGATTTAGCGATTAAAGCTCAATAACGATATTCCAGCTATTAAAAAATTTCAAAAGATAAATGCTTTAAACAAACACGCAATTATGAACATTAACCAGATATCGTATTTATGTAGCTAATCTTCAAAATGATCATTTATGCATGCCAACTCACATAAAATGATAAACATTCATTCCACATCAAAAATTTTAGCCTTAGCAAAGATAATAAAGCGTGATAAACCCCCGAGCCAAGACCGAAAGATATTTCCGAAAAATTTTATGCTTTTCAAATACAGCAAAGCTAAAGACTAAGCAAATGAAACCTTAAATCCAATTTTTTTTGTTTAAAGAAAATAAAAAATGAAAAGGAAAAATTTTTTATTTTTATATTTTATTATTTTTATTTTTTTATTTTATTTTAAATTTTATTTTTATTTTTATTTTTTATGACATAAAACAAACGAAACTAAAAAGCGTATGATTTTAATACTATAAAACAATTAAATCTAAATTAAAATCTACAGCTTACAAAACTTAAAATTATTAAAACCCTACCTAAATCTAAAACGTAAGTCTAAAAATTAAACAAATACTAGACTTTTATGAAAAACATTTATTATAATCTAAATGAAACAAAATTTAAATCAAACGTAAAACCCTGCAGTTGCTTTTGCGTTGCACCGAAAAGAAAACAATTTTCTCCCTACGCGTATTGAGAAAACATCTGCGCATAAAAAAACAAAGGAAATTACCCTGCCCACGCCCGTATTTGTTTCGTTTTACAGTTCTTTTCTTTTGACGGCGGACAGATGCATGAAGCAACAGCGTGGAAGGACTCACGCAGGTTTTGCAGGCGGCCCGATGTCCTTCACGTGGATAGCAGGACGAGGATTTGAAGCACGCGGGAGGAATCAACTTGCAGGTGTGTAGGCTTAGCTTCACTTACGCATAGCAGAACGGCAAAACCCGTGAGTCGAAATTCACTGCGTGAGTTTTGAGTTTTGATGTTCGATGGCCAGCAGAGCAGATGGGTCAATGAAAACCAATCAACGCAGCACGCAGGGGACAGAGAAAACTAAAGATGGAAGAGCTGGAAGGTTTCACGCAGGGCTATGGCAATGAAAACGCTGCGCAGACTTTATATATGTGTGCCGGTTTGGCAGAGCGTGAAGGGAAGGCTATATATATGAACGGAAATGGGACTGAGGCGGAAATGGAGGGAGACCGTGTAAACAAGAGAGCTGCGTGCAGAGAAAAATTTGCGTAGACAGCTGAGGGAAAGACGATTTGAAGAGGTGCGAACCTTCTCTGCAACCCAACCAAGCAACCAATATCTTCAGTTTTTTGTAGGTGAAACCCTTGCAAAATTTTAAAAACCCTTGAACAGCTAAAACAGAGATCCTGCAAGAAAAAAAAATTTCCACCAGATTTTATCTCGGACCTGCAACTTGCAAATGGAAAACAAAAACCCGGAAGATATATGCAAAAATTAAAAGTAAAACCCTACAAAACTGGTCCAAAATTACAAAATTACAGCGCTAGAACAGCCAGATTTGTCAGTTATCATCAATAATATTTTAGAACTTCAGATTTACTGTGAAAATACTTAGGAAATCTCTCATGCAAATCGGAAAACAAACTAAATGATTAACCCAGGATCAAAACTAGCTGGGCTCTGCAAGAAAATGCTTGCGGGGGTTGGCTGGTTCAGCCGAGAACTTCCCCAAACGCCCGCTGGTCTTCTTCAATAAGGGTTTCCTGCACAGCTCACTTCAACCATCAATAAAGAGAGAAGAAATAATACTAGATCTCAAAAAGCAATGGAGATACCTGCCATTACTTCAGAAAACCTAATACCATTCAAACCCTAGCAAGTGAACAAGATACCTGTGCTCAACAATACTCTATAATACGCTGTTACTAATGGCTGAAAATCAAAATATGCAGAAAATAAAATAGCTCACAGCACTTCCAGAGAGTAACACCAGCAAGATTTTAACCCCAAAGTCTTTCTTTATTAGCACCAGAAAAGTTTACAAGAGAGCTTCTTCAGCATAAGACTCCAAGATCGAATGATCTCAAATGACCCCTAGCACCCTATTTAAAGGAAAAGATCCCAACAGCTAGTTCAAGTGATCCATGTCAAAATGATCTCGACCGTCGATGAGGATCAAGATATCTCTTGATCTCATCCTTCGAATTTTTAATGTATTAAAAAATTGAAATTCTGCATTTATTTACTCAAAATATTATTATTTTATTATTTTTAGGTTTTTTACTTTATCATATATATTTTTTAATTTTTTTTTTATATTTTTTATATTTTTTATTTTTATTTATTTATTATTTTTTTAATTTATTTTTAAATGGATCCTTGAACTTAGCTTTTGGGAAAATTACCTAGGACCTAGGACTTAGGACTTATGAGGGGATTAAAACATTTCTTAACCCTCAAGACACTTTACATCATGACTTTTACAACTTTACATCCCAAGGGGGAAAACCCATTTGACATAGACCCTCATAAATCACCCAGTTCTGCGACACAACTATAATCTAGCAGATTAACACACTAGGATTCTCCTAAGATTCTAATGACAAAATCCATCCCGGCTTTGGGGTTAGGCTGAAGGAAAACTCTGCCGATCATGGATCGGTGAGACGAAAAACCTTCCGGAACGTAGATTATCACTTAGAAAATTAGGTCCACCTAGGCAATTTACAGACATGACTCATATCTGCTAAGATTATTTACAATTTATACATGCAGACTGGGTTTACAACATAAATTGATCAAGCTGTCGATGACTGTAGAATGGCACGGACATGTCGATCAAGCGCTACCCTTTTTGCAAAAAAAAAGGGGGTGTACTGCTATGGGCAGTTGACCAGTAGTGGTCAACAAGCCTTTGTAGGTCTTTTCCTTGGTCAATTTGCAGTGGATTTCTGAAGAATTTACAGGCTAGGAGAGTATGCTTTGCTCAGGTCGAAATTCCCTTGCAAAGACCTGCACAGTAGTTGTCCTAGGTTGCGTAGTTCATGGTGAATAAATTCGTGGGGAAGGATTTTGGCGTAGATTTGAGCTGGGGGTGTAAGAAGATTGATTGGGGAGTATTTCTCAATATTTGGAGGGGCTACAGGACAAAATTCCTACAAGCCGTAATTTTCTTGCAATGGAGGAGCCCATAATATTTGGGGCTGATTTTGGAGCATCAGAACTAGATCAAACCCTTTCTGGGTCTTTCTTGCTTTTTGGTGGAGAGCCCAAGATTAATTTGGTAGAATCTTTTGGGCATTTTTGGAGGCTCAAACAAGGGTTCCTTTTAGCTATTAGTGCAGAAATTTCAAGGCTAGCGCAGTACCTTTTTGAGGAGTCATTCCCTCTACATCCAGGTAGCATTATCTCACATGGGATTGTCTAGCTTGACTTGAGAAGCCCAGGTGCACACATTTCATGCATTGTACTCCTCTTTATATATAATAAAATGGCTGAATTTTGGCGCAGTTCTAGTGCAATTTTGGGTGTTTAATGGCTGTCTGAAAATTTATGTTTGCATGTGTATTTTTATTAATATTACTGTCAGTTTTCCTATTAGGAATATTACAGGGTGCCACACAAGGTGGGCGACAAAGTTAGGTTGCATTTGGAGAAAGAACGCCTTACCTGAGCCCATTGGAAGCTCAAATCACTCTGATATGGGCCATACACCATCACCAATGTTGTGGGAGACAATGCTTTTGAGCTTAGCATTCCCCCATTCATTGGCCTAGACACAAGTTTTGGGCACGAGGGCCAGAGTGCCTCAGTTTTGAAGCAGTTTGGAGCTGGGTATCGAGATTGTGCCCAGTTTGGTAGGAAGGTTCTGGTCATTTTGGTAACGGGAGCAAATTTGGTGCTACAACAGCTCGGGAACGACTTCAGACACTGAAGCAGAGTTACTTGAGAGCAAGAGCGAAAATGGGGAGCGGAAGCGAAAACGGGAGCGCGAGCGACATTTTCAGAAGCTCCCAGTTTGGGAGCGAATCCCGGAGCGTTTTTTATATAATATATATTTTTTATATTTTGATGCATATATGTCAACAAAAACATGTAGAATGATGAATTAGATATAAAAAACATTAAAAACATAGATTGAACCATATAACAACAATCATCTAGAAGTTATAATCTTCATCAACCATGTCCACAAGTTAGTAACATACAACATATTGAGTCTCATGATTCATCAATCTTGAAGTTTCAAGCTTTCAAAATTCAATATATAACATTTATCATCATTGATCACCAAAGTTGTACTTGTAAGCTAAGTGTAACCATTACAACAAATAATATCTAACATGAAATGAAACAACTTTCAACTTTCATGAAGCATCATATTCATAATTCATTACTAATGAGTTATAATTGCCAACTTCAAACTTCAAATTTAAATTGTCATATATTGTTTAAAAAAATATCATAATAAATATGAAAGAGTCAATAGTTATAAAAACTACTAGAAACTAGAAAAGACAAGTAAATCTATTATCTATTGCTTATGCTTGGGCCTCTTGCCACCACGAGAAATGTCTAATTGTTTAGTCTTGTTGGAAAATCAAGATCTTTGTCATTAATATCACCCTCTAAGCATTAATATCCAGAGGAATCTTTGTCATTACCTCTGGATCAGTATAGGGATCTTTGTTATTAATATCACCCTCTTAGCATTAACATAAGATAGAAAAAGCATAGCATGTCAAGTCAAGATTTTGTTTGAGTGATGCGCACATTTTTAGGAGGGTCATGATAAAGGAGTTCGATAACCAATGTCACTAACATTGAGGTACATAGAGGGATTAGTGCTCTTGATTAAATACAAGTTCCATACCTAATACATGACAAAATTCAATGGAAACATTACAATCCCCCAATCCTGAAATCCTGAAAAACTGATAAGTCTACTGGATTTTGAATGAAATCTAAAATTCTACTTTCTCCGTATGAAATCCAATGAGGTCGGAACCACTCTCAAACATCCTGAGTCATTTCATGGTAATGTTAAGGAGAATGTCACTTTTACTTTAAGAATTTAAGAATGTTAAGGAGAATTTCATGGTAATGTTAAGGATGAAAATGAAGATTAAGGAGAATGTCACTTTTACTTTAAGAATTTAACATTACCATGAATCGCATATCAATGCTAGGGCCATAGGCTTGATCATTAAGTTGCCCCACTCAAAACTTATTTGTTTCTTTGAAAAAACATTGCATTTGGAACATTACTGCAAAAAAAAATTGCAAAAAAAACTAAATGCTCCCGAAAAAGCAGGGAGCTTTTTTTTAGGGAGCGCGCTACCGAGGCGCTCCAGAGTCGCTACCGCTCGAAGCGCGAATTGGGAACGGGACCAAGAGGGGGGGGCGCTCCCCTGCAACCTGGCACTGAAGCTATGTATGTATCTATGAATCAAATTGATAAATTCTTGTTTAAATTGCAGTTGTTAAATTCTGGTAGAATTTAGGGATTTAGATTTGGTTAGGTCATTAAATGTGGGAAAAGAAGTTAAGAGGGAGAGTAATTCTGGAATATCTCATCAGATGGAAGAATTTAACAAAGGAGGATGCGACGTGGGAAGGAGAACGAATTTCGCAGCACACGAATTAGTGAAGTGGCATATGAGTTGGAGCTATCAAGTGACAGCGAAATCCACAATGTATTCAATGTATCATGCCTCAAGAAGGCTATGGGACAACAGGTCACCACCTCTATCGAATCGCCACCATTAGATGAAGAAGGGCAACTGAAACTTATTCCGGAAAGATCATGGTTGTGCAGATAATGAAAAAAAAAAAAAATTAAGAGGGAGAGTAATTCTGGAATATCTCATCGGATGGAAGAATTTACCAGAGGAGGATGCGACGTAGGAAGGAGAATGAATTTTGTAGCACCCGAATTTGCAAATGCTTAAGGGCTACCAATTTCGGGCAGGGGGGAGTGTAATGTCCTCTACAATTTTAAGAAAAATGGGACTTATTATGCTATCCACCCCATAGGCTATAGTCCTCCATAAAGGGGAAAACCTTAAAATACCCATTGTTGGGCAAGTTTTGAAGCAGTTGGGCAAAAAAACCCAAAACTGGGATTTTGAGTAAGGGTTACTCAATCATTTAAGAAGGCGAAACCACTCTAGAAAATCTATAAATAGAGGAGGATTGAATTCATTTGAGAGCATCATTGTGGATCATCTTATTGGTTTCTTGAGCATTAGCTCTGAGGGTTTTAAGACCCCACTCTCTCTTGCCAATTTCAGTGGTGAAATATTCCGCCCTAGTTGACTTTCCTTCCATTTTTCTCTCTCTGATTTTAGCACAGGAAGACCCTTGAAAGGAAAGGAAATTTATGGGTTGGTTTTTCTTTTTTTTTCGTGGGCACAAGGGTTTTGTCTTAGCAATGGGTTTTCAAGGTTTGATTTTCCTTTTTTGGACAATGAAGTTTTATGGCACAAGAAAACTCTTTGAAGGAATAGCGAAGGTATTTTCTTCTCCGTTTGAGCACAGGATCGGAGTTCTGGAAGAAATAGTGAAGTTTTTTTGTATGTTGTATCCTATTCTAAACACAGAGATTTACACCCATACCCAAGTGAGACTTGTAATAGTTGCTCGGATTGTCTTTATGGTCTTGAGCGAGGTCTTTTGGCTAGATTCGCCCCTGATTACAGCCCTGAAGAGTGGTGTGCCCTCTGTAACTGAAGAAGCAGAGTTGATCTAGGGTTCATAAGCCCTGTTTTGTGAGGCCAAATCTGAGCTTGGCGTCTTATGGTCAACAGGAGAAGTTTCAATACCTCGTTGTAGCTGGAGCCAATTTTGGAAGTGGAGAAAACTCATTCAGGGACCAATTGAACACATTAAACCCTAGCTGAAGTGTATTGGTCTTGAAACAGAATTGTAGCAGAAGTGACAGAGGTCAAAGCTAGGTTTGAGGCAGTTTTAAACCTTGATCAAGGTGCAAAACAGATATTTAGAAATTAGAAAGGCTAGAAACGTTTAGCACTAATGATCCTGGACTATTTCAAAATATTGATAAATTCGTAATTTCTCTTGTTGGTGACTGGATCTTGGGAACTGAACTGATTGATTTGAACCGTTAAAGTGATTGGTGTTAATCGTTGACCGGAATGTTATACGTTGTCATGTCTTATTGTGGATACTGAATTTTATAATCTGTACTGGAATTATAATTCTACAAATCAGAAATAGTGTGAGAGAAATCTTGAATGTACAATAAGAACTAGGGCAAAATTACCCTAGCACATTATAGTCCCTTTCTATGTTGTTGCAACCCTTGGTTCATGACCCTTATTAAGATTCAATTCTTCCATGATGTCTAGAGGATCAGATAATTTGGGGGATAATTGACTTACCACAATTGCCTCTTATTTCTTTGGTCATCATAAAACTTCATGATGCATTGACTCTTGGTTGAGAAGCTAGTATTTTGGTCTAGTATTTGCTCCATAAGGAGGAGGTCACCCTTTGTACAATTTTATTGTATGATAAAATTATTTCTTGTTTCAAAAAAAATAGATAGCAAATAGCTTACAGCACCAAATCCCTACCACACTTTCATAAAATAGTATTTTACTTCCAAGTAAATAAATTAACTTATAACCTTGAAAAAATAAACTAGGGACTTACCACCCAAATAAGGACTCTATTCTTGATCCAAGGATGTGAAGCATGGCTAAGCACAAAAGTAGATTGACGTCTGAATACCACATTCCTCCTCGTGGCATCTACATATAAAAAAACTATTAATGATTTAAGTAACAAAATTGTACAAGAAATATTTATACACAAGCAATGCACTCTTTACCAAAAGTTGTTAGAGTAGACATATTTTCTCACTATCCCTTCAACCTTTTGATTTCACCTCCTAGTTACCAATTGTTATTAACAAAAGGGTTCATAACACAAGCAATTCATTCTTTACCAAAGGCTCTTTGAATAGACATTTTTTCATTATCCTTTCAACCTTTTGATTCACCCCCTCGTTACCAATTGTTATGAACAAGATGGTTCATAAGCACATATTCTGTACATAAAGCAGAAATATACATATTTGAAATATATTCTATTGATAAAAGTATGAAATGAATGAATGATTGATAATTTACGATTACAATGGCATGTATATAAATACAATTTGGGGAGATAAGATATGCCTTTTGGTAAAAGGGCCAACTTATCATAATTACAACATTTAATAATAACTTTGCATTATGACCTATGACTATTTAATACACGATGATAGTTTATAATTTAATATTATGGCACATGTGGTAATATACCCTGGGTACATTACAAGTCCTCCCTATAAATTCCTTCGTTCTTGAAGCACAGGTAGAGTGTTGATCTTGAGTAGTCTAATTCTTCAAAATGTGTTCTCATTTAACAATCTATTTCACTTGATGATATATTTCTTGTTACCCTCTTGGGTTGAGGAAAAGAGACGATACGATCATTTGAAGCTTTAAACAAAAATTGTTTCACTAAAAAAGGATTGGTCCATCCTATGTGGAATCATTTTGACACTAAATTTGTTTTCGAGTAATGTTGATATTAGTGAGTTAATTCTTCCATGCAACAACTTTTTATGATTAAGGTCACAATATGATACCGTTCTAACTTGCTTTTCCCTGATCCAGATTTTTGGAAGGCTTTCGTCTAAGATTTTTCAATCAATAAAACTTTATCAATAGTGACATTCTGTTTTAACTTCAATCAAAACTGCAGCGGTTTCTTTATCAATACTTTCCTTCTTGTCTTCCAAAATTGTTCTTGATTTTTTTGGCTTGGTAGATTTCTCTTTGTTGACCTTTTAAATTGATATTTCTTTCGCTTCAATCATTTGACTTCAATAAAGAAGGTTTGACTATGATTTTTTATATGAGCAAATTTCATTTTCCTTGTGTGAAAAAACCATGCCAAAAATTTTCCTGAAATCTTGCTTAATCTATTGTGATTCCCAGCCACATTAGATTGCAGCTTCTTGCAGAATTGATGATTGATCCTTGAGTTGCAAGGTAAATATAAAGTCATTTTCTCAGTTTCTTGTAGATGTTTTCTGAATTTACTCGCCTTGTTAACCTACTCTTTCAATTTACATTGCAGCCTTTCTTCAATTGGTTTTTGTTTACCTTCTAATGACTTACTACTTCTTGGTATAAATGAGCAACTTCATTGGAGAGAAATTGGTTTTCATTCCATAGATCACATACTTCAGAAATTTGATCTACAAATTGCTTTCAGAGTAGTTCGGTTGACCATGTACATGTCAACAGTCCAAGAAGCAGAGTATAAAGCAGTGGAATAATTTTTTTGTGACAATATCATCATTGTAATCCCAAATTTTGCTTTGTATTGTAAAAATGATTCTAGTATGACTATTAAGCCATTTCACAACATCTAGGTAAGCCTATGAATCTCTTAAAAGGGATTCACTCTAGGGAGTTTTTTAACCTCACGAAATTATGTGTTTGCAAACAAGGATAATTGGTTAGTTTTTCTCCCAGATATACCCCAAAGCTAGGATGGAACTCATTCACAAGGTCTTTAGGTGAGTCGTAGTGTTATCGAGTCTGTATTTTTATCAAACTAGATCATATGTCTTGTGTCGCAATTTTGGTTGAGTCTTAAGACTCTGTGTCTATGTGTAATTTCCCCTTCTAAGGGTTGATTTTGTAATATTTTGATGTAATTGTGTTTAGAGATATTTTTGGTGAATGGTTCCTCATAATTAGAACACTATTACCAAATTATTATTTTTAGATAAATTTAGAGCGTGGAAAAAATATTTAATTCCCACTTGAATCTAATAATTAAATTTCTGGCAAAAATAAAATTAGCTAAGAAATTGTATAAAAAATAAAATGAAGGGAAAAATTAATTACCCTCCAAGTGGAAAGTTCATCAAAAAATTATTGAGGCTATTTTCAAAAGAAATTATTCGAGTCAAAATAAAAAGCCTCATTTCAAACACAAAAGGACCCTGTCCAAAAATTCATTGGGCCATAGAAGACTATTTTCTAGCAAATCAAAAAATTTGGACCAGGAAGTTGAATATTTTGCACAAATAACGACAATTCAATTTTTTGAAGGTCCTCCGGTGATCCAAAAGTCAAAGATTGACACTCCAGCACAATGAACCAGGCAAATCGAATTCTTTTGGAGATTTGTTCCGGCTAATCAAGGGATCGAATATTTTCAGCAAGGATCAAGCCATGGATCGATGCTACTAGCCATTATTTTCCATTTGGAGGGGTTGATCCGTCTCATTTTCTATATAAGGAAGCATTTTGCCGCTCATTTGGTATCATGATCAAATCAAAAGTTTTGTACTGAGCTAAGCTCTGCTAGAATATACTTTTAATAAAAGTATTTGGGGTTTCAATTCAATTTGTCTCTCTTTTCATGATTCATAGTATATGTTGAATGGGTTTAATACTCTAATTTTGTTTTTTAACTGAAAATTATTGTTTCATAGCCATAGGTTGGATTATCTATTAGCACAAGTATCTTGCTTTAGGTATTGGGCTAGAGTAAACACATTGAAGTTGGTAGATCTAGCAAGTATCTCTAGATCTCTAGTCTATTTGTGTGAATCGAACCACTTTGAAACTAATAATATGTTTCTCATGTGTAGAGATTTTTCAGGTGATTCAGCCCTTGAGGAAGCCCCAAGTTCATGAACTTTGAGGTGACCACACCTTGTTTGGACTCTAAGCTTATCTAACAATTTATTGTACAAGTTTTCAGTTTGTACATTAAACAAATTATTTCTATCAATTATTTTCAAATTTCTATTTGGGCTAACAGGATTTATTTGCTAACTAGAGCTTGAATTTTAATTGTGAATAGTGTAAATAACTTGAAAAATATTTTGTAAATAATTTTCTAACCATTGTATATTATTTTTTTCTTGTAAATAATATTTTGGGATTTTTATTTTAGAATCTTATAGATTTTGTGGCTTGCCTCTATTTATTTGACTTCCAGGTGCCAAAAGGAACTAGATTTCAGAGACAAAATTCAAGTGTGAAGATCCTAGCCCTCACCTAGCCTAGATTGCTAGGGTTTGGGAAGTTTTCAACCTTTGAAGGGATCGTCTAGCCTATTGGAGGAGAACATTCAACAAAGGAGGGTTGATTTGGGCTCAAAGGCCCTAATCCACAAGATCCAAGTGCCAAATTTGCAACTTCTAGCCTCATTGAGGAAGTCGCTAGCCTCAAAGGGCTAATTCATTATAGAAACTAGCCTTTGCACAAGTTTTCCTCATCTGAAGTTTTATGTACAGTGTCATAATCATTTTTTGGGCCTCCATTCAGCGTTTTGTGGCTTGTCTATCCTAGCCGCAGTGGGTCCAAGGGCCTTTTGAGGCCTAGCCACAAGGGTTAGAGGACTTGTAGCCATAGCCGCAACCCCTAAGTGGCCATTGGAGGCTGGCCGCAAGCCTATCTTGGCCCATTAGCCCTAGCCGCAAGCCTAGAAAGGCTAATCAGTCTCCTTGCATGTGATTTGAAAGGCTAAACAATTTGTTTTAGCAAGCCTAACACCATTTTTGTAGGGGTTTGAAGTGTGTTTTCACTGAATATTTGTCGTTAATCAATAAGGGTTTGAGATTTTTTGGCTAATCATTGGTTTTGCAAGGCTATAACCCATTTTGAAGAAGACTAGTGAGCTCAAGCTTGCTCCTTAGCCTAGCTGCAGGACTAGGAAAGAATTCTAGCCCTAGTCGTGGGATTTTGAGGACCTCCATTAGTTTGCAGACTAACATCGGTGGTTGCAGGTGTTGGAGAGTCTATGTTACCAATCAATCTAGCATGGGTCTGAGGAGGGGTTCCAAAGGGGCAACTACTAGACCAAGTGGCAACAATTGGACAAGGACCCACTATCACCTCAGTCAATGTCCTCTACTCTTTACGGACTTTCACCAATGGGAGGAGTCCCGGTACGAAGGAAATCACTAGAATGATGAGGTCAATACTTAGATATGATGTGATTTCCAAAGCCCATTAAAAGGAGAGGCTTAGATAATAGGTTGCTTGTCTTAGAAGCAAAGGAAGGGCTCTCCAAGAAAAGCTTAATGGTAGTAGGCCTAGACCTAGGTGAAAAGGTATTCAACACAAGGAACGCACCCAGATCAAGGTTTCCCAGAAAAGGGAAAGGACCTCTCTCTGGGTTTGTGAGATAACAAGCATGCAAATATTTAGGACCACAGGAGAGACCTAGTGGATACAAACCAGACCTAGGATTTGGGATGATCATCAACAATATGACTAAGTCAAGCAAGTAGGAGAAGAAAGGGTCCATGAAAGATGAACTTCCTTTCAGTTTTGAAGTGTAAATACCCTTTACCAAGACATTCAGGATGATTTTCAGGGTGACAACTAGGGCTTGAGTTTTCTCACAATCTGACTGTCAGAATTGGCTCAAATTTGGAGGATAGCTAGAGGAAATATTGACATAGAAGGTTGTCCAAGCATTTTTGTGAGATCTCTTCTCTATTGCAATTTGCACCAAGCCCTAGTAGGTCGTCTAGGTTTAGGGCTGAATTTTAGGAAAAGGGAGAAAAAGAGAAGGGAAAAGGTTTGATCACCAAATTGGCTCGGACTAGTGCCTTGTCCTTGGGCTATGGAGTCTATGTGCTTCGAAATTTGGTCGAAATCGTCTTCAAGGAGGCTAGAAAATGATGCCCTAGCAAGCACTCTCTAGCATTTACCCACCCAAGATTTATGGACTTTCATGGAGAGAAAACAAATTCTATTCCACTAGGAACATTCATCTACTTGTTATCAATGAGTAACATGCACAAATTTGCATTCTAACATTCTTTTACAATGATATTCAATAATTAGGGCATGAAAGAACAAGAGCTAGTTGCATAATTTCCACACATTAGACATTATTTCATAAGCAAAATTTCCTTAACAAAATTTACTTACAAGATAACAAGAGATATATCCAAATCCAAGATCAAGAAGATGGCTCCAAGAGAACGAAAATTTCAGCTCCAAAGATATCGAAATGCATCAAAAGATCTCTAATAGACAACCAAAAAAAAGGTGCAAAATTCTTAAGAAGAGATATTCAAGTCCAAATGATGATGAGGAATGAAATGAAACTCTCATCAATATATATGATCCACTATGGGATTCGAATTGCCTAATTAGGCCTAATGGTGCCCCTAATAATAAAATAATGTGCAAAATAACATCCTTTTGGTGACAAGCCCACCAAATAGCTCCATAATATGAAAAATAAGCCTCCCAAGGGGGCCGAAATGATAAGCAAGTAGCTAAGAGGGCCATTGAAAGGGCAAATGGAGTCCAACATGTGCCAAAATGAGTGGAAGGGATCCAACTATAATGATAAAGGGGGTGGCCCCTTGATCTCCAAGCAAATGACCTATGGTGCTACCAAGTGGCTGTGGTGGCACAAAAACATCTCATGGGTCTCCAAGTGGATCAAACAAGCCTGTATCATATATGTAAGGGTTGAAACAATGATGCAAACCCTCCCTTTGTCTCCCATGGCGACACACAACCTCATCTGGGCCCTGGATCAACTACCAAGTGTGTGGTGCAAGTGCGTAGCCAATTGGGGAAGGTGGACCAGATGCATTATCATTATTAAATAGGTGGAACACGAACAAGTAATGGATAGCACTGAAGGATACCATGGCATGGGCGGCCATGGCTCTCAATGCACACCCTACAAATGCTAATATGACTCTCTGGAGGGATTTGACCCCAATAGGGAGACCAAACCCCAAGATGAAGACCCACCTGCAATCCTATATAAGATCCAATGTGTCTCATCACCTTCCAGTACAACAAATCTTCAGTGTAATTGAGTAAATGAGCTTACAAACCATGGAACCAAGTGGGCACTTCACAGTGGCATGACCTTCCATATGGGCTTTAGAG
The DNA here is from genome assembly GCA_031772625.1 of Pinus tabuliformis. NCBI lineage: Eukaryota > Viridiplantae > Streptophyta > Pinopsida > Pinales > Pinaceae > Pinus > Pinus tabuliformis. Next base: position 17,582,519 of record CM062805.1, read on the forward strand.
TGTACAAGTGTCTCTAAATTCAAGGAGGAAGCTAATCAAGGACCCTATTAAGTGGTTTCAACCTCTAAGGGAGTGACAGGTCCATGGTACATCCTTCATCTGGCAGGTGTCATGTGATATAATGATGGAATGGAGTGGGGCATCAAGGAAGGATCCAAGCCACATGCCATGGTACAAGGGTAGCTATGATGAGGAAAGCCCACTCTTGGGTGTATATATGTAGGTATTAGTTTTTGTAGCATCGGATATGTTCAAGCCACGGAATTTGGTGGAGAGGCTAGAATACATTGTTGATTTGGGCTAGCATCGAATGTGCTCTAAGCCTCAAATTTTGCAGGGACGCTTGGGTACATGTATTCCAAAGAACCCAGAAAGCGTTTTGGGAAATTCCACCCAGAAGTGATTTTATTAAAATAATTAATATTTTTAATGGGGTTCCTAAGTATAAACTTAGGAAAATTAAAATATTAATGGGTACTAATCTAATCATGCATGAAACTTCTAGAAAAATACACGGATCAAGCCAAAATGATCTGAGCCTTTGATTAAGTTTTAATCTAGGCCGTTGGTTGTCCAATAGGAAGATATAAGAAGGGGCTTGAGGGTCATTTGGAAGACACACAGAGAGATCAAGGAAATCGATTTTCTGAAGTGAGAAGTTATCAGGAGGAAAAATCGATTGAGGATATTTCTTGCAGCAGAGGGGCAGTGAGAATTCGGAAGAAGGAATTTTCGAAGAGTACAAGGCAGAGGGAGGACAGAAAGACATCCAGAGGAACGCTGACGCTGGCCCACGCAGTGCTAACTCAGACGTAGCGCAGTCCTTGAGGGGAAGTCGAGTTTCCTGCTAAGGGAAGTCAAGTTTCAGCTGTCGGAAGTCAGGGTGTGAGTCCGGGAGGCAGAAGTTTGATTTTCTCAGCCAGAAGAGGGGGAGTGTAATACCCAAGAGGGGTGACGCAAAAACTGACGGGAGTGACGCAGTTCTGCGCAGAGGCCAGGCAGAGCCTCTAGTTTAGCAGGATTAGTCACTAATTCTCCCAGTGACAGGGTGAGATCATTTCACCAATCTTTTGTTCAGTATTCTCTCTGTCTCGGATTGCTAGTTGAGCATCCTAGAATTGTACTCAGATTTTCTCCTGCATAATAATAAAACCCTCAGAGCTACTACATCGGTTTTCTCGCATTGGGTTTTTCGGGGGACTTTTGTCCAAAAATAATGGTGTCCTATGTGTTTATATCTTCCTTGCTCAGTTTCTATGTTTTAGAATCATATTTAATTTGGTGTAGGCTGCTTCAGTAATTTACTTCAATGTTTCAAGAAGAAATCTGAAATAAGTTCGTAACGTAATTTACGATCTAGGTGAGGTAGATTCAGTTGGTTGCAGTAGGATTCTTAAGACTGTTAGATCTAGGAATTTTCACATACATGAGTCCTCCAAAACCAAGAAATCGTCTCTGGAAATTGCACCTAAAAGCGTCTCAATTAGATTATTAGCCATTTTTTAAATATTTCCTAAGTCTAAACTTTGGGAATATGGTTAATTAATCAGTATTAATTGAGATAAGGTGAGAATCATCAAGAAACTCACACGGATTAACTCCAAGATGATCCTAGCCATTGATTAAGTTTTAATCTTGGTTGTTGGTGCTCCAACAGTGTATTATTAGAGGAAGTCGATGGGCACTTGGAGAAGTGACACCAGAGCAGACACTCAATGATCTAGGCAGATCGATTTTCCAGTAGCAGAGTGATTCAGCAAGATAATTCGAGCCAGAGATCGAGTAGTAGGTGGGAGAGGAGTGAGGCAATATTCCGATGGAGGTTTCTAGTGCCGGAAGAGTCAGATTGAGGGAGTGCAAGTTTGCTCAGAGGAACTGGGTAGGCAGTAGAAGGAGAACAATTTGATCTAGCTAGGGGAGTAGTTGATTCAGTAGCTGGTGATCAGGATTTTGATCAAGAGGACCAGTGAATCAGTTCCAAAGTCAGAGAGAAGCAGAGTTCTAGATTTCAAAAGTTTCTAGAGGTAGTAACAGCAAGCCCTGCATAGAGGTTGGCGTAGAAGAAAGGGCGTATTGTTGTGGGGCTAGTTTTGGTAGTGGAAATTAGTTGTGAGGTGAGGAAAAATCCACACAATAATTTTTCCAATGATTCTCTCAGATTAGATTGCCAGTTTGACATCCAAATTAGTGTAATCAAATTTGCTACTAAAGAATAATAATAAAACCCTCATATGTTGCACCGGTTTTCCCACATTGGGTTTTTCTGGGGACAATTGTCCAAAAATAATAGTGTTAAATTTGTGTGTGTGCTAGAATTTCTCAGTTTCCATCATTTTTAGGAAATTGCAATAGTGATTTATTCATTGTTTGTCGTAGCAAATAAAATGCATAATTAAATTTACATTCAGAAGAATAATTTTCAGTCACTACAATAGATGAAATTTCCACATGGTATCAAAGCTTATTTGATCAGTCGGGCAGCTCAGAAGTGGAGAAAGAAATTTCGTTGTCCAGAGGGAGCAGCAGATCGAAATTCCCAGAGGAATTGCGCAGAGCCCAAAACAAGCAGTTCGAATTGATGGGGCAGTAGCTTGATTTTTCAGTGCAGGATTGGTAGAAAAATTCGATTTGCCTAGGACACAGGGAAAATTTCAAGGATGGAAAATTATCTTTAAGTTTAAAAACATTAGCGAATCTCACTATTCCCTAATATGAAAACTATAAAATGTTTATTGATGTAGTTATAAAATTATTCAAATTTTTAATGATTTTATATATACTCTATATAATGTTGGCAATTTTTAGGGTAAAATAATTTTATATTGTAAAATTTGGGCAAATCATTTTTATAAAAAATGGAAATTGTCGAATCTTTTTCTTGGAAAAATCATGGAAAATTAGCCCACCTGTGAATATTAGCCCCTAAAATTTTCCTTGCCAGGATGGTGATTCCAGTAGTTAGAGGGAGCAACAGCAGCTCAGATTTCACTGAACAGATTTCTGGTTGCACACAGAGGGTTTTACAGCGTTTTGGAGTTGCAGAATCGACATCGGGTGGAAAGAGGAATAGCACGCTGTAAATTCTTCAGTATGACCATGGACAAAATTGACATTCAGGAAGCTTTTGATTTGTCTTCCAGGTTGGAGGTCGAATTTTCTTGCTTATCAGGATCAGCTTCATAGGGTGTCCTAGTATATAGACAGTGGAGCATCAGCTCATATGACAAGGGTTAGAGAATATTTCTCTAGCTACAAGGAGGAGCAGATGGACTTTCAAATTACAATGGGAAACAGAGTGTACTCCAGTAGGGAGAGTAACCCTCAATTTTTAGAGGGAGTCAGGAGCAGCACTAATGCTACAGATGTATTGCATGTGCCACGATTGGGTATGAATTGATTGCAGTATCCTAGTTACAGGATAAGGGATATGATATCCACTTCAGTGGGGAAGAAAGTGTTTGTCAAACACTCGAGCTGGAAAAAGGTAAGACAGATTGGAATTCCAAGCAACAGATTGTACAAGATGCAGCTCGACTCTCAAATGGCAGTAATAGGCAGTAACAGTAGCAATGCGAAGGAACTGAATGAGTTATGGCATAGAAGAATGGGGTATCTACATTGATAAATTTCCCTCAGCGTGTGTTATTTCTATTCTACCTGGCGTCAGTTCTGCTTCTGCAACCTGTTACCCACCATTTTGTGGGTGATATCCCTAGGAGAAAAAATTTCTCCAAGATGGTCCTCAGCCAGCAGCCCCTTGCAGCCACCATCTAGCTCGGTGTGTCATTTCTCTACCACCTAAGCCAACCATGTAGTCCCTCACCCATCTATCATGATTGTATGTTTGAAGGAGGGCTTCCCGAACCTAAACGTATGATTTGTCATTTGGTAATTGAGTATAGTAGTTTGCTTATCATGGACAACTCTGGGCATGGATTAATGGCGGGGTTCGGCAGAAAGAGTGGGCTAGGTCTGTGCTTTTGTGCCCTAGAACTCTTTTGGATGTTAACCAGGGACCCTAGTCCGGTGGGATTTCTTTAACTGACCTTTGGGTTTCAGGGATGGTACTACAAGGGAAATCATGATTTTGGTTGCGTGGCCCCACTCTCTCATCCAAATATATCACTCCCCTCCCACTTATTATAACCCATTCATTATTTCTCCCACCTAGGTCCACATTCCTCCACTGGTTCCACATAGGGTTAGCCTGCACCTGCCCCTTTCCCACACCTTGGTCGAGCCTAAAATGATGCCCCGAAGGTTGATGCAACTAAAAAGAAAAGTAAAATCATAATTGGCCACATTCAACAAGAATATGTACCACAAAATGCAAAATATGGTTGAGACAAACACATTTAGAACATGGGCAAAAGCCAATACATGAGCTCTACCCCGTCATCATGGCCATCACCCTGGTTCCTACAGGCCCTAGATAAGCCTCTTTTATCATTTATGAACCCATGATTGTCCCAACCCCTAGTGGGCAATGAACTGCCCTACCTTAAAGGGGGTATCCACGACTATATCTCACACATCATGCTCTTATCCCTTGAGCCCCAAGCAGTCGATTAAAGAAAAATCATAAAAGACAAAAAGCATATAAAGAAGGGTGGAAAAATCAAGGTCGAGCACCTCATGTACCATGATTTCTCCCTCCTATACATTATACACCCAATTGTGGGCTTCCCTTTTATTAGTTACCCTTGTACCCCAATATGTGGCCTAGGGCTACCCCTTTTCATCCCCTACTCCATTCATCTCTCTATCACATGCCACCACCCTTTAAAGGATGTACCTTGGACATACTATCCCCTTTAGAAGTAGAAACCACCTAAAAGGATACTTGGTTAACCCCATTTGGAGCCTGGAGAGATTAGCACATGCCAAAGCCCACTATGGAAAGGCATGCCATTATGAAGTCCCCACCTGGTGTTCATGGTTTGTAAGCTCTTTTACTCGATTTTCTTGATGACTTGTTGTACTGAAATACTAGGAGCTGCATTGGATCTTATGAAGGATTGCAGGTGGTCTCCATTTTGGGTTTGGTCACCCCTATACGGTGTCCTAACCCTCTAGAGGGCTACAGTGGCAAAAGTAGAGTGTGTGTTGAGAGCCATGGGCCTCCACAGCGATAGACAGTGCTCCATGGATCCCTAGATATGTTCAGAGATTGCTCAAGATTCACCTATTGGACGAGGAAGATGCACCTGGTTCACCTTTTCCCGGACAGCCCCACAGTTGTACCATGCACTTGGCAGATGACCAGGACCTGTATGTTGATGTGGCATCACTTACACCATCATTTGAGCCCTTACATATGGTCTACAGGCATATTTGACTTACTTGGAGACCCATGAGGTGACTTGTGTGCCCTCACACACATTGAGAGCACCACATGTTTATTATGTGGAAAACAAGAGGCCAACCCCTTGTCCATTACTTTTGGAAGTCCTATTCATCATTATGGAACTTATGGACTTCATCAGGCCTCTTAGAGAGCCCAACAACATGTACTATTGATCATTCGACCTCTTGAGATGCTTGTTATTTTGTTTATGAGCTAGTTTGGTGGGCTTGTCATCAAAATTTAGTTATTTGCACATTATTTTTATTTTAGGGGTGAATGTAGGCTCAAGTAGCTAAATCAAACTCATTAGGAGTGTATAAATACAAATGATGAGAGTTTATTTCTCATCATCACTTGGTTTGGACTTGTATCTCTCTTGAGATTTTCGCTATTCCTTCTTGGTGGATGAAATTTTGGAGCATGGATGAATTTTGATGTATGGATTATCTTTTTTTATATTGGAGCTTCTTAATTCGCAAGTTTATTGATGGTTGGATATACTCTCTTACATGTAAGTGCAAATTTAATGTTATTTATTCTTTTACTTTGTCACATGCATTGATAATGAGATTTTCGCTATACTAGGGCTAATTGCTGCATGCATTTACTGCAAAATTGTGGGATTATGTTTTTATATAGCATCTCTTTATGCAAGGTCCATGTATGTTGAACGAATTCTTCAAGGGATAATTCTTTGACTGAATTTATCTTGACAAGCCACATTACCTTGCCTAACGAAGTGTACAAGCTTTTAAGCTCACTCTCCTTTGCCCTAATGACAAGCAAAGTTGTCCCTGAAGCCTCCTTGACCTTAAAACGAAGTCCATTCTCATATTCTTCTTGACTCCAATCTCCCCAAAGGATTAGGCACTAGTCTACCATAAGGTGATCACTTAAAGAACCATTTTTCTTCACCTCTCCTTTATTTTAGGTCTAGCCACATTAGGGCTCCTAGGGCATCATTTTCCCGACAAACCACCCATAGAAAAACTTTGATCTCTTGGCCTCTGCTGCAATGGTGTGTCTCCTAGACCTCCTCTAAATTTGAGGGAATTCCAATGGTGGGGTTGTGAGATATCCCAAGCCCTAGCCTAAGATTGGTTTTTGCCCTAAGTTTCCCTAGGCCTGTACCTCATAGGGATCATTTTGCACCTTTAAGTGAAAATCACCTCTTTGATCCCCTTCTCCTTCTTGTTTAGGTCAAGTTTATCATTAGTTGTTGAACTCCTTCCTCTTAACCTAACCTGGGTCCTCTTGGTCCCGTGTGGTTGTTGAGTCTCAAAATTGTCTTCCATATTCATCCATATTTCCATCCTTTCATAAACCATTTAGCCCTCATTTCATAACTATCTAGCCTAAAACCCTACATCAAGTAACCATCTTCATGATTATATGGGTTAGGATCCTTGTTTTCCAAAGTTATTTATTTTATGTATTTAAAGTGAATTCATGATTAAAAACTAGGAAATTAACATGGTTTCATTTATATATATGTGTGTGTGTGTGATGAGTTTTGTGACATGTGTAGATCATTTGGAAGCTTCCAAGGCACCCTTATGTGGCCTCCCAAGATCAAATTCAAATTTCAACTCAAGAGGTGGACCATATTCCAAGGAGAAATATCATGGAGATCTTTATGAGTCATGGGATTTGTATCTAGTATTTAGGGATAAGTTGAGACAAGTATGGATCTAGTAGATATTTAAGGGATCTACATTTATTGAGTAGATATCCCTAATTCATGTATAAATAGGAGGAGCATCCTTCAAATGAAGCTAATAGTTGTCATTTTATTCATTAGCATCAGATTTATGATTGTTCATTCAACATGAATAATATCATTTTCTCCAAATCATGAGTTATGAATGTTGTTTGATTCTGAAGATGTGATAGTTGTTCTTGTGTGCTCATTGAGGAATGGAAGGATTCCCATCAACCACAATCTGCATACAACTGTAACATAGTTTAATTTCTATTATTTCCTTTCATGCAAGTGTGCTTTACTTTTTGTAAGTGTGATTTGCTTTCTACAAGTTTGATTTACTTTCTTACATTTGATTTGATTGTCATTAAACTGCTTTCTTACTAGTTATCTTAGTTTGCTTGCTTGACAACTAAATCACTAGTTGCTATTTACTGCTTTCTAGATTATCATAGTTTGCTTCTTATAGTTGTTCATAGATTAGTTTGCTTTTGAATAGTTTAGAAAGGCCATGGCGTTAATTCATTCATTCCAACTTTAGAATTTAATTTAGTTTTCTTGCATGAGATTTCTTTTGTAGTTTTCTTTAGTTATATTTGTAATATGTATTTTTTTTCTCTCTTTCCATCCAAAACAAACTTTCTACAACAGTTTCATCTGAGGTTCCATATATTTTGGTTTGCTTCTAAGTTTACGAAACCCTCGGGTTGACATATTAAAATGACAAGGGATTTAGCATACCATTAAATCACCCTACATTTTTGGCGTCGTTGTCGGGGAAGCATACTTAGATGTAACTAGTTAGGAAGATTGTTTAGAAAGCATTTTCATTAGGGTTATTTGCATTTAGACGAAAATTAGAAAAGATAAAACATTCATAAAACAAAATCCTCATTCACTAAAAAAAACGCATAAAAAAGACCATCCACATCATGAATTCCTAGTTTTGCAGGTAGAAGAAATCGCTGGAGATGGTGAAGATGAGGAAGATCCTTTTGGATTTCCCATTCAAGAAACAGATATCAATGTTCATATGAAGAACATATCTCCATCTATACTTCCTATCTTCAATGGTATGAGATCAGAAGACCCATAAACTTTTCTATTTGAATTTGAAATAATTTGTAGATCTTATGGCTACTTATTACACATTCAAAAGTTGAATTTGTTTCCGACAACATTGAAGGATAGAGCTCTTAAATGGTTTATGACTTTAGAAACAAATTCTACAAGGACATGGGATGATATGAAAAGAGTATTTTTGCAAAATTACAAAGATTATTGTACAAACCATGCCCTTAGAAATCAAGTCTTTAAGATGAACCAAAAAGAGAATGAAAGCTTAGAAGATTTAGTGCATATCATGTCAAAAGAGCTAAAATGCATAATTTAGGATCATACATATTAAAAACTCTCCTACTAAATGCTATAAAGGATGAACGGATTGATCTTTTTATATAAACCATGACCTTAGAAATCAAGTCTTTAAGATGAACCAAAAAGAGGATGAAAGCTTAGAAGATTTAGTGGAGAGATTTACATATCATGTCAAAAGCAGTGTTTTAAAAACCGTTTTTAAAAACCGGTTACCGGTCTAACCGGCCGGTTAGCAAGCCTGCCGGTCTAAACTGGCCAAAAAACCCGGTTTGAATGCTGACTTCTCCATTTTTGTGCCCTAACCGGTGAAAACCGGCCGGTTTAGGACGGAACCGGCCGGTTTTAGGCACAACCACCATAAAGTTAAAAAAGCATGTTTTTGACTGTGTTTGAGGGGTTTTGGGGGGGGACTAAGGGTGTTTCAACCCTAACAATGTTGGCAATTAATGGTAATGTTAAATTCTTAAAGTAAAAGTGACATTTCCTTTAATTTTCATTTTCATCCTTTTACTTAAATTTTTAACATTACCATGAAATGACTCAGGATGTTTGAGAGTGGTTTCGACCTCATTGGATTTCATATGGAGAAACTAGAATTTTATATTTCACTCAAAATTCAGCAGACTTAATGGTTTTCAGGATTTCATGGTTTGGGGGTAAACAATAAATGCAATTAGAGCTCCAAATGATGAGAAAAACTCATGATCTAGATCCCATTGTGTTGGACGATATTGATCCAACATCAGAATGGGTGGAGGAGACTGGAGAACCTGTGTTTGAGGCTGAATTTGATATCGACATGGCTTTGGCAGGGGATGAAGCAGATTATGTGGTGGCATCAGAACCAGGATCAATAGCGGCATCAAGGAAAGGCAAAGAACCAATGGAAGGCACTAGTCATCCAGGTCGACAAACTCGTGCTTCCATTAGGTCCACTTCTATTGTCATTGGTGGCATTGATAATGAGGTTGCAGATCAGGCTGAGGCATCCTCAGACTCTGAACCAGATGATGTCTATGTAGCTCCTGATGATGATCGTGTGTCTAGTAGTGTTAATGAACTTGATGATTGATCATGTGTATACTGTAGACTTGTAGTAGGCCAATGGCCTCATAGCTTGCAGCATTGTTTTTGGACTTTATAGGCCATTTAGAGCCTCATTTCTTATGTATTTTGCTATTTTGTTGATGATATGTATTGCACTTGGTGCCATTTTGATGTATTCACCTTTACATGGTATATAAATGAGCAAACTTTGCATATTTTGTCTCTATTGGCTTGGAATCATGGTTTTACATCTTAAAAATAGTTTTGTTTCATTAAAAATTAATTATTTAATGTATTTTTTTAAAACCGGTTCGTTTAGACCAAACCAGTCCCGGTTAGACCGGTTCCGGTCGGTAAACCGGTTCATTAGGTGGACCGGTCCGGTCACCGGTTCCGGTTTTAAAAACATTGGTCAAAAGAGCTAAAATGCATAATTTAGGATCATACATATTAAAAACTCTCCTACTAAATGCTATAAAGGATGAATGGATTGATCTTCTTAACTTGGTGGGAAAATGAGATGTTTACCAATTGTCATTTCAAGAGATTTGTGAATTGTGTAAGAACATATCAAGAGGAAAAGCAAAGTATGCAAGATCCCCTCAATATTTTGTTATGGAAAAAGTTAAACAAGTCAACATCAGTATTCGTAAGTCAAATTGAACTTAACAATTTGCTAGACATTTTTGGTAATTTAAAAGAACAAATTGATATGCTAAGAATGCAAAACAAGCAAATAGTTGAGAATGTTGCTTCATTTATGTTTTGCCCTAAATGCAAAAAGAAACATGCTTTGCATGAATGTCCACTTGATAACATTAAAATGTATGAAATTTGTGTAAGATCACATACTACTAAAGATTGTCCATCATTATCGGGGTTAAAGGCAGTTTACCAAGGAGCAAATCAAACATTGGAACAATCTTGTTATGGGGCTCCAAAAAGATCATGGCAACCTCATCAACCTAGTATGATGCAAGATCTTACTTCTCAATTTCAAGGTTATGCACAACAATCTCAAAGTAATTGGCAAACACCCTTGCCTTGGCAACCTTGGCCATCTCAATCCCAACCTCAAAATCAATCTTGGAAACAAGGTTGGCAAGGGCCTCACAGAAGAAATCCACTGTATCCTCAATCTTTTCCTCACTATCCTCAATGCCAAGCTCAATGTTATTCATACTATTCACCTCCACCACAACATCCATTTCACGTTCAATTGACCTCAATTCAACCATTACCATCCGCACAAGTACCCCAAAGATCCATTTCCACTCCACTACCTACACAACCATTTGGAATCCCCAACAATAAAACACCTCAATCCACTCATAATGTTGAGGTACTGCAAAAGGCACCAATTGCCATTAAAAACAACAATCAGAAGAGGAAAAGTATTCAAGTAACTTCCAAGAATCATGGATGCATGTTAAAGAAGAGAAGTTGTTGAAACCTGAGTTTCATGTTGGTCTATCACCCGATTCTATGAATGAAGATCACATCTCTGAAGATTTGCATGGCATGATATCAGAAAACCAAGGAAGACAAGATTACATTGAATCTTGGTTTAAGACAGTTATCGGATCTCAGGATTCCATTCTTCAATATCTTCTGACATTATTCAAATCAAGGCAGTTGGTCTCTCATATACCGGTACATATCAAAGAGTATATTTTAAACATGAATATGAGTTTACTGATGATTTTGTTACGCAAATGGATGCATTGGAAATTCTCTTATACTTAAGAGAATGTTTTATTTCTTTTTCAATAGAATAGGACTAACAAATAAAAACAAGTTTTTGTGATTTTTAGGATAAATTTGCAATTTTGTGGTGCAGTAAGAACCACCCATTTACTAACCCTTGGCAGGAAAAATTTGCAATAAAACAAATGATTGTGAACGAGGAGCACAAGCGAAGGTGGAAGAATGATAGTTTCAGGTAAGAGATTGATTCTTTTCATTTTATGTTTTGCATCCAAATTTTTAAAAGAGAGGAATCAACTAATAAAAACTTAAGTATGCTCTCCTCTTGTGCTTTGTGTGACCTGGAGGATCAAAAAAAAAAAAAAAAAAATCATGTTAGTATATCTTTTGTTAAAAAAAAAATGATTCCTCTCTTTCATTATTTGTTTCTTTAAAATATATATATATATATATATATATATCTTAAATTTTAAAATGGAACATATAAAAATTTTATTGTTTCTTTATATATATATATATATGAAGAGTGAATGGAACACATGTAAATTAAAACAAAAACAAACAAACAAAAGATTTGTTTGTTTAAACAAATTTGAAAATAAAACAAATACATCGTAATATATATATATATATATATATATATATATATATATATATATGTATGTATATATATATATATAACATTTTTTTAGGAAATTAATTAAACAAAAAAACTTTTTTTGGATAGATTATTTTAATAATTAAAAAATAAATAATAATAATAAAATAAAAAACGTTAATGGCCCATGGCCTGCCCACGCACATAACCAAAGGCCCACATATGGGTGGTTTAAAATCTTTGTGAAAAATCTAAAGCTCTGTCAAACCGATGATCGATCAACAAACAGGGATCATCTTATTTCTACACCATTCAAACATCGAATTTGTTAAGTTATGGTATGTTCTATGCTTAGAGCAGTTTACTTATCTTTCTTTTTATTATCCACAGATTAGCAATCACATGTACATTAAGTAAAGTGTAGATAGAACATTTAAATGATCAACAGAAAACAAGCCAAGACAAGAGACACAAGATGTAGCGGCTAGCCAGGGACAAACCCTAATATGGGGAAACCCTTTGATCAAATCTTTTTTTATCTTCAATAATTCAGCAGAGAGAAATAGTACAAAGATCTGATTTGTATCAGCAGCAGCAAACCCTAGATCGAACTCGTCAAGTCTCCACCGGTGAGTCGTTCATCATGCACCAATCCAAGACTTCGTTGTGCACCAGTCCAAGACTTCGCCGCACATCAGTCCAAGACTTCATCGTGCACCAGTCCAAGACTTCGCCGCGCATCAGTTTAAGACTTCGTCATGCACCAGCCCAAGACTTCGCCACGCATCAATCCAAGACTTCATCGTGCACCAGTGTAAGACTTCGAACGACCTATTTCGGCTCGGGTGAGAGAGAGAGCCTTTCTGCACATGAGAGAGAGAGAGATATGATGAGAAGTGAGTGACCAAATGAGGAGTCATCCTGTATTTATATCCAAACGTTGAAGGTGAATAGATGTGTCTGTTGAGCATCTGAGCCTACATAAGTTGCTAGCCGACTTTGATAATTTGTCAATAATCAAAATAAATTCATATCTCCATAAATACTTATCGGAATCGGATGATCTTTAGATCAATCCTACACCTCTCGACGAGAGGAATCTAGGAATAATATTATCAGCCATGAATAAGGTGACCCACATGGAGTTTGGCCCTAGTTGCCAATTTTAACAGAACTCAAACCCTGTGAAAAACACCCTGTTAAAATATTCTCGATTATTCCCACTCATTCAAAATAATAGTTTTAACATGCAGAGACAGGAAGGTTAATCAACATATATTCAATCTTGCAATTAATCAAGAATCATTTGATCACGAAGATCCATTGTCATTGTGAACATCCTCAGTAAAAAAAAGATCTTGACATGTTTGAAACTTGTACCAGAACACAAACCCTCAACCAGTATCAAATAACATAGGAGATATCGTTACAAAGAAACTCAACACATTGTTATATAAAGACCAAAGGAGGCCCACACATATGCGTGAGGCCAGCCTTTGGCTTGGCCTTGCGCATATGCACAGGCCTCTAAACGGCCCATCCAGCTCCAACGGCCAGCAGCCAAGGCTAGGGCCTGCAGCCAAGCCACGGCCCAACCAACCAGCCACAGAGCCATGGCCAGCCACCCAACAGCTTTGCCAAGCTGCAAAGAAAAAAAATCAATCAATAAATTTTTTAAAAAATTAATAAAAATAAAAATTTTAATAATTAAATAACAAAAAAATTAATCATTAAAAAAAATATATATATATATATATCTTACTGTAGAAATTTTCAAAAATGATATTTTCTCCATGCTTACAACCTGCAACAAACAAAATATATATAAAAAAAATCATAAACATTTCCCAAGCTTTTATAGAATAAAAATTGGTTAAAAAATCCACTTTCTGGGCAAAAATGATGAGTTCAAAAGATATGAAAAATGATTTGGCAAATATTTTGGAATCTCATTTTCCTAAAAATCTTGGAAATGATGAATTCAAAAGATATGAAAAATGATTTGGAATCATATTTTCCTAAAAATCTTGGATTTAGATTGGTCACTTGTCAAGTTGTTTCAATTTTCATTTTTAGAATAATTAAAATTTCCAAAATTCCATTAAATTCATAAATGTGACTTGTGATCTATTGGTAAGTCATTCAAATTGCATAATGGAGGTCATGAGTTCAAATCTTGTGGGGATTGGAATTTGTTAATTATTCTACAATTTTGACACAACATTAATTAAACAACAATTTTGCCACCACATGGCAGCACAACATTGGCCAATATTGCACATTCATCGCCACATCATCAGTCAAACAATCAACATGTCACATCATCCATTTGCCATGTCACCCACTGCCACATCACTATTACACAGTCACCCTCCATCTGCTAGCTCATTTTTCAACACTGAAAATGGATCAAGAAGAAGAACGATAAGGGTGCTTCATCTACAGGATTATTGTTTTGCAAAATGCCTTGAAGAGAATCCTGTAGATGGAAGATTGAATCCTGTAGACATGCGTTTTCGTTTCATAAAGTATTTTTATATGATCATGTTTCTTTGAGTCTTGCAGGTACAGAAGCCAACGACATCACAAACTGGAAAATTTTATGTCATGACTCAGCCGAAGAAGATTGACAGGATTTTTAGATGCAAGAAGGGCGCAATCCTGTAGCTGAGAAACCTCATGACAATCTTCACTGTTTCACCCAAATTTCAAATCAACCTAACTTTCTCATACGACATCGGATTTCGACGATTCAAGCATCGTTGGAAAGATCTCGACGAGATATACATAATGAGAAAGCTATCATCAAAGTTTGAAACAGAAAAAGAATGAATAAATTGCTGACAAGACACAACAGGTAACCTGAGGCACTAGTTTCGATACAGGTAAAAATTCATTTGGTTTTCTTTTGTGAATTTGTTTTATTAGTACCGATTCTCAGTTTTTTGTGTAAATGTCATTAATAGAGAGATTGATCACCTCTCTCTTTTGATAATCTTACATTCCATTGCAGAAGAAGTACTAGTTTTTTTTGCAGGTTCCACAAGGAAGAATAGATGACCATAACCGAACAGTGTCTCTCTCAAAGACCACATTTATTTCACAAAAACATGATCAAAGCAACATCAAAGATGAAACATCAAAGCATGAGCATATGATGTCAGATCAGATCCAACACTTGAGAGCTTTCAGATGCCAGTCTCACCATTGCATTCCTCCTTCTTCAGTCAATAAAACCTTCATCTCATTTTCCTTCACTACTCATTTTCTTTCACAGTCATTTTCCTGCCTTGCTTTCACTAACTTGTAACCCACCAATAAAAACATTAAACTCCTCTACAAAGCTGATTCATTCCATTTCCTTTTCATTTTTCCAAATAAGCCTTAATCCACTGCAAAATTTCTCATCCATAATCCTTCAAAATTATTGTTTCATGCTCGAGTTAGATGATGGAGGATTCCTTAAGGCCTCCCTTCTAACAAGTCTTGGCCTATCGACATCAGCACATTATCTAGGTTCAAGGCTAGAGTCCTTAGTAGTACCTTGAGGCTTGTATGCCTTAATGATAGGCTCTCTCGCCAGCAATCATGGGAATACACCAATGTCCCTTGATCGTTGGATCTTGCAAGTGGCTCGACATTAGCTCATCTATTCGCCCTTCGCAAGATGTACTTAGGTACCTTGGCACTCATTGACATTAATGGTGAGTTGCCTCGCATTGGTTAACGACATTCATCAATGGTCGGTAATCCAATGAATTCTCTTCATGCTCGACATCGACACATTTATTCGCATGACTAGAATTGTACTATCGATTTTGTAACGATTGAAGACTACATCATTTCAGCAGTTTGCAGCAGATCAATTTGTCATAACAGCAATAAAGATTCAAACCTTGTCATCAACAAAGAGAACACAGAAGCAGATCCAAATTCCTTTGTTTACATACTCCATGATCCGACAGCATCAGCAGCCACACTCTTCAGCATCCACAACTCATGTACATTGAGGGTAAGTGAAGGTATGTGGTTTTCTAATTTTTAGTCATGCAATTCCTTAAAATGCTAAAATTGTAATTTTGGAAAATTCCTCATTTACACTCCCTTTCTCATATTGTCATAAACTGAAAAACACCTTTAGTTGGGGGGAAGGGACATCAATTCATATTCACATTTCATACACCATCACACATTTTCATTTCATTCCAACTCGCATATTCTTTCCAATCAACTATTGTTGCAGTATGATTCTAAAAGATTATATGCTTTGCAAATTATCAATTCATTGATAGTTATTATAGGACTTGAAAAGAAAATTCTCAATTTTATTATGAACTTTGATGCAGCAAAAAATAAAAAGCATTTTTACACAATAACCAATGCTCAAAATTTCAGTTGTCACACAAGAACCAACCATCAAAAATATATGTTGCAATCAAATGTATTACACTTTGCAAAAAAAAAAAAAAATGATGACGCAAAGTTTGCAGAGAATCCATACAAGAAAAAGTTCATAAAAAAGCAAAGCATTTCAAAAAAAAATCAACTTTTGGATAAATGAATCAATGCAATAGTTGCATGAGGACATGCAACAACTTCAGTTGGGGGGTATGTTGAGTCTCAAAATTGTCTTCCATATTCATCCATATTTCCATCCTTTCATAAACCATTTAGCCCTCATTTCATAACTATCTAGCCTAAAATCCTACATCAAGTAACCATCTTCATGATTATATGGGTTAGAATCCTTGTTTTCCAAAGTTATTTGTTTTATGTATTTAAAGTGAATACATGACTAAAAACTAGGAAATTAACATGGTTTCATTTATATATGTGTGTGTGTGTGTGATGAGTTTTGTGATATTTGTAGATCATTTGGAAGCTTCCAAGGCACCCTTATGTGGCCTTGTTAAAATTGGCAACTAGGGCCAAACTCCATGTGGGTCATCTTATTTATGGCAGTTGATATTTTTCTTCGACTCCTCTCATCGGGAGGTGAAGGATTAATCTAAAGATCATCCGATTCTGATAAGTATTCATGGAGTTATGAATTTATTTGTGTTATAAGACAATTCGTCAAGGTCAGCCAACAACCAAATAAACCCCACATGTGCTCAACGTTTTAGTATAAAAGGAGATGACTTGATAGTCATTTCTACACACACTTCTATCTTGATTTCTCTCCACTTGTCTTGGGTTTTAGTGGAAGAGAAATCTAGGAGTGGAAGCCCTAGACGTTGGAGGAAAAGAGGCTGCCCTAGCCGCAACAAAGAAGGCAGCCCTAAACGTTGTTCTAAGGCAGCCCTAATGCTGTCCTAAAGGCAGCCCTAAAATGTTGTTCTAAGGCAGCCCTAAATGTTGTCCTAAAGGCAGCCCTAAACGTTGTTCTAAGGCAGCCCTAAATGTTGTCCTAAAGGCAGCCCTAAACGTTGTTTCTAGATAGTGCTGCAAAGATGCATGGACAACAAGGCTAGATAGTGCTGCAAAGATGCATGGACAACAAGGCTACATAAGTGCTGCAAAGATGCATGGACAACAAGGCTAGATAGTGTTGCAAAGATGCATGGACAGCAAGGCTACATAAGTGCTACAAAGATGCATGGACAGCAAGGCTACATAGTGCTGCAAAGATGCATGGACAGCAAGGCTACATAGTGCTGCAAAGATACATGGACAGCTATGACATTGTGACATGGCAGCAAAGGTACATGATGTTGCAAACTCATTAGACAACACAATGATGGGACAACAGCTTGTTGGGACAGCACAATGATCAATGACATTGTGACATTGTGCAACAGAGATACATGGGACAACTAGTATTTAGTGCAGCAAGTTCATGGTGCTGCAATAGTATGGTACATGGGACAGCAACAACAACAAGGTGCAGCAAGCATAGTGTTGCAAGCACATTGGGATAGCAATATGGTACTTGGTGTAGCAAGCACATGGGTGATAGCATGGTGTTGCAATGGCACAAGGTACAACAGTGCTAAACACTGGGACAACAATGCAGCATAAGGTGCAGCAGTATGATGTGTACAACATGGTCAAAAGGTCCAACATTGTGATGATGGGTGCAGCATGGCGACGAGATGCAGCACAATGATAGGTGAAGGAGTCATCTTGGAGAATCAATTGAAGCAACATGTCTTCAATTGATCTCATGTATCATCTTCTTAGAGACGATCTATTCTCATATCTAGATAAGTCAAAGTGTTGACTTCTGTTGTCAATGTACTATCTCTCTTTCTCTCTCTGCTGAACTATTGAAGAACATATAAGAAGAATTTATCAAGGATTTCCCCACATTGGGTTTTTCCCCGGCTAGCGCCACATCCTGTGTCCTCTTGTCTTGGCTTGTCTTCTGCGATTTATATTTATGTTCTATCTGCAATTTACTTTAATGCTAATGTGATTGCTAATCTGGAAAAGATATTGAACTAACTGCGAAAATTGAAATAAATTGCTCTTAGCATAGAACATACCTAAAATTAACATGGTATCAGAGCTGAGGTGAAGACAAAGCCCAAGCAAGAGTGAAAGAGCAATCACCGAAGACAGTTGGGAAAGGACTAAAGGATCAATGGATTCCTCATCCCTCTTCAAATTCACCTAAGGTGAAGTGAAGCAGAGAATATTATCAGAATGGTGCAACAAAATCTTCTGATGGCCTACCTAAAGATCACTTCATTGGGAAGTTCGGATCTAAGGTGGAAGGAAAGGCAGATGCCTTGGTAGTAATAAGTCTGGCCATTATGCGAAAGAGTGTCCGAATGGTAGGGACACATCACTTGATGAAGATAACAATCATTCGAGGGACATCTTCAATGATCAAAGGAATGACAGGTAATGCAGGTCATCAAGGAAACGAGCGACTCTTCAAGAAAGCAAGGAACCCCAGGTATGAAGAATCAAATGTTGTTTCTGATAAGATAAAGAAGTCTTATCTTGTACTGGCCCTCTCCTTCAAATTCTTTGGGAATCTGTTTTATTGATTGTAGTGCTTCAAGGCACTTCATCGGATAGAAGGGTGATCTCTCTAATTTAGTAGAGATGGAAACAATCGTGGGATTATACTTGGAGCCGATGCCACCTATCCTGGAAAGGGTGTAGGGAATGTTACCCCTAGATTGAATGAGGGTAACTCGATTCATTTGCGAGAATCTCTTTATGTACCTGATCGCAAGAAGAACTTGGTGTCCATTTCGGCATTGGAAGTCAAAGGTTTCAGGGTGGAATTCATCGATGGAAAGGATGGTCCATTGGGGACCATGTCAGTTGTCACATCTCATCTATAGCACTAGAGGTCTATTTATTATGGGGCCCTACCCAATGTGAGTCAGATGGTCACAGGGATGCCTGAATTCAAGAAGAGCATGAAGGTACATGTCCGAGATGTACCAAAAGAAAATCTTACAAGGGGACCATTCCCCTCATGTAGCAGGTCCACAGGTTTGGAACAACCCGAGGAGTTTGAGATTCATGATCGAGAATCTCATGTATACAGGTGGAAGAAAGCCCTCTATGGCTTGAAGCAAAACACCCCAGTCGTAGTATGAGAGGATTGATAGCTATCTGATAAAGCTGAGATTCACTAGGAGTGAAACTGATCCAAACCATTGCTCGAAGGTTGTGGATGATAGACCTCTCATACCAGCACCTTCTGAGGACGACCTATTTCTGACAGGTGCAGACCCTCTCATTTGCAGAAGTAAGAGGGAGTTGGATTCCGGATGTGGAATAGTAAACTGCAAGCCTGTGACTACCTCGTGGATCTTAACTTTCAGAAGTTATATGGTAGTGATGCCAGACTAGATTTGGGAAATGCCTCTGAGTTTCATAAACTCATTCGCATTGATGTTCTTGGTGAACTTCTATCCGAATATATGTTTTGCAATTAGCATGGTGAGCTCATGTTTGATTGAGCCTCACTGGATTGGTGCCAAGAATCTTCTGAGATATCTTCAGGGCACAATCTCTCATGGATTGAGATACACTGTCGAAAATATGAAGCTGCATGATTATTTGAATGCTGACTGGGCAGGCAGTGTGAAGGATCACTAGAGCACTTCTCAGTGCTGGTTCTCTTTGGATTCTGCTTTGATATCATGGATGAGCAGGAAGCAAAAGCCGGTTATTATAAGCACCGTCGAGACTGAATACATAGCTACGAGTATGATCTCATATGAAGTTGCCTGGTTGTGGAAGCTCTTCAGTGAGTTGTTTGTACACATGATGAATACCACCGTGATCCTCTATAACAACCAAGGGGGGATTCGATTGTTGAGGAATCCCGTATTTGATGATTGCTCCAGCAGATAGACATCAGATACTACCTTATCTGGGATATGGTAAGTCGATGAGCGAGGAGGCTCCATCGCATTGAGACTGATGTACAGGTCGCAGACTTTTTGTCAAAGCCTCGGGGAAAGGTCAAATCTATGACTTTCCCGAACGACTTGGAGTCGTTGAGAGACCTTCTTATAAGGGTCCTGCATGTTGCATGCATTGAGCTCTGGGAGCTCCGGGGGGCTTGGGGTACTTACTAGAGCAACACGCGACCATAGGGCGACTCACCCTCCCCTAATGGTGCGTTGTGTACAGGGTGAATGGCTCAACCTTCCCTGTGATATCCCGTGGCAACTGTGGAACAGGATGATTAGTTCTCCTGTGGGCCGGGATGATTAGTTCTCCTGTGGCGACTGTGGAACAAGATGATTAGTTCTCTTGTGGGTCGGGATGATTAGTTCTCTCGTAGCGACTATGGAACAGGATGATTAGTTCTCCTGTGGGCCGAGATGATTAGTTCTCCTGTGGCGACTGTGGGACAGGATGATTCCTTCCCCTGTGGACAGGATGATTAGTTCTCCTGTCGAGGCATCCTACCCATGCAGTCTGGGACTCTTGGGAAGTACCTCTCATTTGATCAATGAGTAGGGAAATGGGGTTAGGGACCATTAGTAGTACTATCGATGGATGCATCGTTGTATCTACCGTACTCCCTATGCTAGGATGACCTCCATTGATTTGGGATCAATGAAACTGATCTGGGATCAGTATGAGTGGTTTGAGACACTCTCTTGTGATATTGATCTAGGATCAATGACACTGACTTCGGGTCAATAAGAGTGGTATGTAATATCCCTTATCAGGAATATTCCTCAAACACAAGCAAACTCCAACCAGAGATTGACAGGGAGGGCATTTACCAGATATGTCGCCTCTGAAAAGAGGACAAGATCCAGAGGCTACCTAGCCCTTTCCAGACTCCGTCTAACAGTATAAGAGAAAACACACAAGTGGTATAATAGCCGATAATGCTCAAAGAGATAAAAATAACAATGGTGCTACATATCACAATATAACCATAAGCAGATACCCAAGAAATGCAGAAAGAAATGCTAAGCCATTTTATTACACTGAGTAATAGGATGAGTACAGGAGGTGACCAAAAAGATGGCACCTCGACTTGCACAAGGCAAGTGAAGAAATACACTCAGAATAGCAAGGAATGACCCCTCTCTGAACTGCATCCCAGCTGCTAGAGAACTGTCGTGCTACTGCTGCTGCTAGAAATCAAATGAGGATTTGGGGCTGCTCCCCTCCTCAGAAAAAGCTGAAACTCTGGAATTGGACTCTACTCAAGAAACCCAGAAAAACCCAGAGAGCTTTTCTGAAATGGCCGACCCCCAAAAATCACCCCCTTGGGGTTCTGCGCAATCCCTCAATGCTCTGCACTGCCACTGAATGAAACCCTCCAGAAATCTACTTGAAACCTCTGCCAAAGCTCTCCAATATGCAAGGGTTGATCCCCTGCTCTATCTCTCAGCACAAATCCAACTGCAAACCCTCACCCAGAACTCCTGCCAGAAAGAACTGCGTCACCCCTCCCAGTGCTGCGCAATCCTCAAAAACGTTGATGAAACTGCTGCTGGAATGCTAATGAAACTATTGTTGAAATGCCAATTGAAATACCTTGCCCGAGCAGGCATTCGAAGTCCCTCGGGGCTAAGGGTGAGATCTCCGAACGGAGACACTCAATGCACTAAACAGTGCTACAGACTAGCTAAACAGCCAGCGTGCTCCAAGTCGAAATGACTATCACAAATGCTCATAATATAATGATCAAAATGAGGGGGGTTCTCTCTCTTTTATAGCCTTTGCCTCTCTCAATCCCAAGGCTCACCTTCTCCAACGTAATTCCCCTCTTGCCACGTGTTTCTTCCCTTCTGCGCAGTCCCTCCATGTGTCTGCGTGGGCTCCATCTCTGCGTCCCCCTTTGGCCCCCTTGGCTCCCCTTTAAGTCACAACGTTGTGCTACTAGGAAGTGACTTTTATTCTAAAAGTGAGTTATGTCCCCCTTCCTCACTTTTTTTATTATTTATAAATAACTATAGAAAGCAAAAATTGAGCAAAATCGAATATTCCAATTAGCCATGGCTAATTAGGAATATTACAGTCTCCCTCGGCAAAATGTTGCTTGTCCTCAAGCAACTGAAGTGATGGATGCTGCAAGATTTTCTCACTCTCCCAAGTGGCATCCTCATCCGGCAAATTCTTCCACCTCACCAAGAATTCCCGGATCGTCCTGCTCCGTAGCTGCCTCTCCTTGGTATCAATGATAGCCTCCGGCTGCAACACCAAATGCCCCTCATCGT
This sequence comes from Pinus tabuliformis, assembly GCA_031772625.1. Taxonomy (NCBI): domain Eukaryota; kingdom Viridiplantae; phylum Streptophyta; class Pinopsida; order Pinales; family Pinaceae; genus Pinus; species Pinus tabuliformis. Next base: position 17,604,958 of record CM062805.1, read on the forward strand.
CCATGGGTGGTAGCTCATCTGTCACTATCACCTATTGCCCCAATGCCTTCTTCAGGCATGATACATGAAAAACGTTATGAATCTTGCTGCCTTGGGGCAGCTCCAACTCATATGCTACCTGTCCAACCCTGTGTATCACCCTATATGGCCCATAAAAGCGGGGCTTGAGCTTCTCATCCCCCTTCTGTTTCAGAGACGACTGTCGGTATGGCTGCAATCGTAGGTAGACCACGTCCCCTACCTCAAACTGTCTCTCCACCCGACCCCTGTCGGCATATAGCCTCTGTTGGTTTTGCGCTGTAGCCATGTTATCCTTGAGAACTCGGAGGATATCCTGACTCTCTTGGATCCAAATCTTGGCTCTAGGAGCCTTGCTATCACTAAACATCACGTAAGCAAAAGATAAAGGATGATACCCATATAAGGCATAGAATGGTGACATACCAATGGACATGTGATGAGAAGTGTTGTAGCAGTACTCCCCCAGATGCAACCACTTCAGCCATGCTCGCTGCTGCCCACTGACATAGTTACGCAAGTAGCCCTCCAGCCACTTGTTAACTATCTCTGTCTGTCCGTCCGTCTGTGGGTGATAACTGGTACTCGGTGTCAACTCCGTCCCCACCAACCGGAAAAGCTCCTGCCAAAACCCGCCCATGAAACGACTGTCCCTATCACTGACGATGGTCTTAGGAAGACCATGTAGCCTGAAGATCTCTCTGAAGAACAGCTCGGCCACCTGTGCTGTTGTATAGTGTGCAGATAGGCAAAAAAATGTGCGTACTTCGTCATTTGATCAACGATGACAAAGATACAATCCTTGCCTTGTACCATGGGCAACCCTGTGATGAAGTCCATTGAAATACTCTCCCACTTCCCCTCCGGAATGGGAAGAGGTTGCAATAATCCCGCGGGATGGCTCATCTCTCCCTTGTTCCTCTGGCAAACATCACACTCCCGGATATGCTGGAGTACGTCCTCCTTGAGGCCCTTCCATGAGAACCTCTCTCTAATGGCCCTGTAGGTTTTGGTAAACCCCTGATGGCCTGCCAATGGTGAATCATGTGATGCCTGTAGTATCTTCTTCTTGAGCTGAGACCCCTCAGTCAAGAAGATCTGGTCCCTGTAGTAGATGATCTCATCGACCACCCTGTACCTGTCACCTGTCACCTACCACCTGCCCATCCAGAACCTCACATGCAAACCTGTCCTCGGAGTACTCTACTAAGACTCGAGCCCTCCAATCTCTATCCAAGCTCATAGGAGACAACATGGCTGGTCTACGTGAAAGGGCATCTGCTACCACATTATTCTTACCCTTGACATAATGTCAAAGTCATATGCTTGGATCTTACTGATCCGCTTCTGCTACCTCTCTGTAGCTGCTTCTGCTCCAAAAAGAATCTGAGACTGTTGTGATTAGTCCTCACCCTGAACCTGTTATCTACCAAATACTGTCGGAACTTGGCCAATGCATGCATGATGGCCAGCATCTCCTTGTCGTATATAGAATACAACCTCTCGTGCGGAAGGAGCTTCCGGCTCTCATAGGCTATAGGGTGACCTCCCTGCATCAATATTGCGCCGATCCCCTCTCCCGATGCGTCACACTCCAAAACGAGTGGCTGCGTGAAATCTGGCAATGCAAGCACTAGGTAGCTGCTCATAACCTCCTTGAGCCTGTTAAAGGCTCACTACACTGTATCCGACCAACTGAAAGCCCCTTTCCTCGTCAAATCTGTCAGGGCCCAGGGGTGCAGCAAGCTGGGAGAAACTCTTGACAAACTTCTAGTAGTAAGTACAAATGCCAATGAATCCTCGAAGTTCTGTCACGTTTCTCGGCTCTGGCCATTCTCTGATGGCCCTGATCTTCTCCTTGTGGACTCTCACTCCGTCCACCCCTATGATGTGTCCCAGATACAACATCTCCGTCAACCCAAACTCACACTTGGAGAGTTTGGCATAGAACTGCTGCTCCTGTAAGATATGCAATACTGTCTCAATGTGTTGGAGATGCTCCTCCCAAGTCCTGCTGTAAATGAGAATATCATCAAAGAATACCAACACAAACTTCCTCAAGTGACTGCGGAAGATGTGATTCATGTAGGACTGAAATGTAGCGAGGGCGTTGGTTAGCCCAAAGGGCATCACCAAGAACTCAAAGTGCCCATAGTGACACCTGAAGGCAGTCTTGGGAATGTCCTACTCCCTCACGCGAATCTGATGGTACCCAGATCTCAAATCAATCTTTGAGAAGAACCGTGCTCCTCTCAACTCATCCATCAACTCATCGATCCTGGGTATGAGGTACCTGTTCTTCAGGGTCTTCTTGTTCAGGCCCTATAGTCAATGCACATCCTCAATGTCCCGTCCTTCTTCTTCACCAACACCACAGAAGAAGCAAAAGGACTCGTGCTCGGTCGAATGTGCCCAAGAGCCAGCAACTCCTGGATAGCCCGCTCAATCTCATCCCGATAGGCCTTGGGGTGCCTATAGGGGGTGGTAATCACTACCTGTATGCCCTGCTCAAGCTCGATGGTGTGCTCAAACCCCTGATCCGGTGGCTGTCCAGGTGGAATCTCCCCAAACACTATGGCATACCGGTTAAGGATGGACTGTATCTCTGGATGTACCGTCTGCCCTGTAGTCCCTGCCTCTGATGCACGCAGCTCCACTGCCCACTCTATGTCTCCCTTCCGGAAGACTGCCTCCATCCGATGAGCCAAAACAGTCTGAGGCAGATATGTGTGTTGTCCCCGTATCTTCTCATGCCTCCCTGTCTTCTCATCATCCCACTCCATCTCTAGGGTCTTCCAATCCATCGTGACCTTCCCTAGAGTGATAAGCCACTGAACACCCAGTATCATGTGGTGTCTATAATATCGACCACGCAAAAGTGGTCAGTCAATGTGTAGGTGCCCATCGTCACTGAAAGCTCTGGAACATAACGAGCACACATCATGGTCTGATCTCCTGGGACCAAGACTGAAAACCCATCGAAGTTCTCTATATGTATACCTCTCCGCTCAACCATCTGTGCATCAATGAAGTTGTGGGTTGCCCCACTGTCAACCAAAACTGATACTCGCTGGCCACATACTGTCCCCTGTACGCGTAGCATCCGATACTTGGGAACTCCTCGCAATGCTACAAGGGCCCCTCCGGTGGGTGCAAAAGATGCACCACCTGCTGCTGGCGGTGGAGGGGGTAAAGGTCCTTGTACAGTATGGCTATCTCCTGCCTCCACATCATCCTCATCATCCTCTTCTCCACTGCTCTTGGAGAAGACCTCAATAAAGTGTGCTTTGCCAGTAGCACATCTATGTCTTGGTGCCCACGGCTCCTAACAGATGAAGCACAACCGCTTCTTCTTTCGTTCCCTCCTGGAATCGTCGTCAAGCTGTACTCGTCCTGGATTCCCTTTTGCGGGTGGAATCCTCACATCCTTCCCCTTAGACTGAAAAGTCTGTCTCTGGGGGTAAGGTGTCCGGGTCCTACGTAAGACATCTTGTAAGTCCTGGGTCCTGCTGATAGCATCCTGGAGTGTGGCTGGTCTAGTGGATCGGACTAAACCCCGAAGTGGCTCTACTAACACCTCAACATACATATAGACCCTCCGCGCCATGGATAGGTCAAGCACCATCACAGAGACCCTCAAGAAATCTGCAATGTAGGTCTCTGGGCTCCTTGTCTGTTTGAGCTCGTCAGCTCAACAAAATGCTGCTCTGGATCCCTCCGATCAAATCGCTCCATCAATCTCCTGGTAAACTCAGCATATGTCGTCACTGTGGAGTGCCCGAGTGTAACCATCCCACAAAACCACCAATCCTGGGCCTCACCATCCAAATGCAATGTTGCCACCTTGATGGCCTCTGTCTCCAACATCTGGTTAAGCTGCAAATAGATATCCAGCTTCTCCACCCAAGACTTTGTCGAACTGTTTGATGAACCATCAAAATTAGGCAAGTGGAATCTACTCGTTGCACGATGGGTGTCACCATCATGGTAATGTCGGTACCCTCTGTGATGGTCGCGGGGTCTATTATCCCGCTAGAGCTGAACAAAATCTCTGAATGAGAGGGATTCCCTGAACTCCTGCCCATATGCCTGGTACTCTAGAAAATAATCGCCCATATGTTCGGGCTCTGCCTCCTGCTGGGCTACAGCCCCCGTGTCGGCTCCTAAGAAGGTGGGCATGGTAGAGCGTGTAGGGGCATGTGAGGCCACCTGCTGTGCAGTATCATGCTACTCTGGCAAACTGTGGGATGCGCTCGATCCCTCACCAACCTGGAAAACCCGTGGGCTCTCACGCTGTCTGGCCTCTACTGCCGTGAATCTCTGCCCCATCACCTCAATCTGCCTCGACAGATCCTGCACTGATTTGAGGAGCATATCCGCAAATCTCTTCCCGTCATCATCTACCATCGAATCCTTCTGCTCTGCGTCCACCACAGGCTCCTTCTGTTCTGCGTCCACCACAGGCTCCTCCTGTTCTGCGTCCACCACCGGAACACAGTCTCCCTCTCCGTAAGTGTTCTCCAACCTACGCCCAGTGTCTCTGTATCTCCAACCTCTATAACAGATGTAGGGTTTTTCCCCCAGTGTCATAGATTGCTAACTCCACAGGCTGAGCCAGATCTATGCTCTGATACCACTGTAATATCCCTTATCAGGAATATTCCTCAAACACAAACAAACTCCAACCAGAGATGGACTGGGAGGGCATTTACCAGATATGTCGCCTCTGAAAAGAGGACGAGATCCAGAGGCTACCTAGCCCTTACCAAACTCTGTCTAAGAGTATAAGAGAAAACACACAAGTGGTATAATAGCCGATAATGCTCAAAGAGATAAAAATAACAATGGTGCAACATATCACAATATAACCATAAGCAGATACCCAAGAAATGCAAAGAGAAATGCTAAGCCATTTTATTACACTGAGTAATAGGATGAGTACAGGAGGTGATCAGAAAGATGGCACCTCGACTTGCACAAGGCAAGTGAAGAAATACACTCAGAATAGCAAGGAATGGCCCCTCTCTGAACTGCGTCCCAGCTGCTGGAGAACTGTCATGCTACTGCTGCTGCTAGAAATCAAATGAGGATTTGGGGCTGCTCCCCTCCTCAGAAAATGCTGAAACTCTGGAATCGGACTCTACTCAAGAAACCCAAAAAAACCCAGAGAGCTTTTCTGAAATGGCCGACCCCCGAAAATCACCCCCTTGGGGTTCTGCGCAGTCCCTCAATGCTTTGCGCTGCCACTAAATGAAACCCTCTAGAAATCTGCCTGAAACCTCTGCCAAAGCTCTCCAATATGCAAGGGCTGATCCCCTGCTCTATCTCTCAGCACAAATCCAACTACAAACCCTCACCCAGAACTCCTGCCAGAAAGAACTGCGTCACCCCTCTCAATGTTGCGCAGTCCTCAAAAACGCTGATGAAACTGCTGCTGGAATGCTAATGAAACTACTGTTGAAATGCCAATGGAAATACCTTGCCCAAGCAGGCACTCGAAGTCCCCCAGGGCTAAGGGTAAGATCTCCGAACGAAGACACTCAATGCACTAAATAGTGTTGCAGACTAGCTAAACAGCCAGCATGCTCCAAGTCGAAATGACCATCACAAATGCTCCTAACAGAATGATCAAAGTGAGGGGGCTTCTCTCTCCTTTATAGCCTTTGCCTCTCTCAATCCCAAGGCTCACCTTCTCCAACGTAATTCCCCTCTTGCCACGTGTTTCTTCCCTTCTACGCAGTCCCTCCATGTGTCTACGTGGGCTCCATCTCTGCGTCCCCCTTTGGCCCCCTTGGCTCTCCTTTAAGTCACAACGTTGTGCTACTAGGAAGTGTCTTTTATTCTAAAAGTGAGTTGTGTCCCCCTTCACTTTTTTTTTATTTATAAATGACTATAGAAAGCAAAAATTGAGCAAAATCAAATATTCCAATTAGCCATGGCTAGTTAGGAATATTACATGGTATGACACACTCCCTTCATATGGAACTGAATTCGGATCAGTAGAGAATGGTATGAGACATTCTCGATCAATTCTTCTTCTTCATGGTTCAGCAGAGTAGAGCTCAGCAGAGCAGAGCAGAACAGAGCTCAGCAAAACAGAGCAGAGCAGAGCAGAGTAGAGCAGAAAAGTGCAAAGCACTGATGGCAAAGATAGTACAGTCGGACAAATGGATCAGCAGATGGAGTTCTCCCTAGTTGAGAGGGAGTGTTAAAATTGGCAACTAGGGCCAAATTCCATGTGGGTCATCTTATTTATGGCAGCTGATATTTTTCTTGCACTCCTCTCATCGAGAGAGTAGAATTAATCTAAAGATCATCCAATTCTGATAAGTATTCATGGAGTTATGAATTTATTTGTGTTATAAGAGAAATTCGTCAAGGTCGGCCAACAACCAAATAAACCCCACATGTGCTCAACGTTTTAGTATAAAATGAGATGACTTGATAGTCATTTCTAGACACACTTCTATCTTGATGTCTTTCCACTTGTCTTGGGTTTTAGTAGAAGAGAAATCTAGGAGTGAAAGCCCTAGACGTTGGAGGAAAAGAGGCTGCCCTAGCCTCAGCAAAGAAGGCCGCCCTAAACGTTGTTCTAAGGCAGCCCTAATGCTGTCCTAAAGGCAGCCCTAAATGTTGTTCTAGGGCAATCCTAAAGGCAGCCCTAAAAGTTGTTCTAAGGCAGCCATAAATGCTGTCCTAAAGGAAACCCTAAACATTGTTTCTAGATAGTGCTGCAAAGATGCATGGACAGCAAGGCTAAATAGTGCTGCAAATATGCATGGACAGCAAGGCTACATAAGTGCTGCAAAGATGCATGGACAGCAAGGCTAAATAGTGCTGCAAAGATGCAAGGACAGCAAGGATAAATACTGCTGCAAAGATGCATGGACAGCAAGGCTACATAGCGCTGCAAAGATGCATGGACAGCAATGACATTGTGACATGGCAGCAAAGGTACATGATGCTGCAAACTCATTGGACAGCGCAATGATGGGACAGCACAATGATCAATGACACTGTGACATTGTGCAGCAGAGATACATGGGACAACTAGTATTTAGTGCAGCAAGTTCATGGTGCTGCAATAGTATGGTACATGGGACAGCAACAATAACAAGGTGCTGCAAGCACATTGGGATAGCAGTATGGTACTTGGTGCAGCAAGTACGCTAAGCAACAATGGTGCAGCAAGCACATGGGTGACAGCAGGGTGCTGCAGTGGCACAAGGTACAACACTGCTAAACACTGGGACAACAATGCATCATAAGGTGCAGCAGTATGATGTCTACAACATGGTCATAAGGTCCAGCATTCTGATGATGGGTGCAGCATGGTGCAATGAGGTGCAGCGTGATGACAAGATGCAGCACAATGATAGGTGAAGGAGTCACCTTGGAGAATCAGTTGAAGCAACATGTCTTCAACTGATCTCATGTATCATATTCTTAGAGATGATCTATTCTCTTATCTAGATAAGTCAAAGTGTTGACTTCTGTTGTCAATGTACTATCTTTCTTTCTCTCTCTGCTGAACTATTGAAGAACATATAAGAAGAATTGATCAAGGGTTTCCCCACATTGGGGTTTGTCCCTGGCTAGCACCACATCTTGTGTCCTCGTCTTGGCTTGTCTTCTACGATTTATCATTATGTTCTATCTGCAATTTACTTTAATGCTGGTGTGATTACTAATTTGGAAAAGATATTGAGCTAACTGTGAAAATTGAAATAAATTGCTCTTAGCATAGAACATACCTAAAATTAACAGGCCTCCCAAGATCAAATTCAAATTTCAACTCAAGAGGTGGACCATATTCCAAGAAGAAATATCATGGAGATCTTTATGAGTAATGGGATTTGTATCTAGTATTTAGGGATAAGTTGAGACAAGTATGGATCTAGTAGATATTTAAGGGATCTACATTTATTGAGTAGATATCCCTAATTCATGTATAAATAGGAGGAGCATCCTTCAAAGGAAGCTAATAGTTGTCATTTTATTCATTAGCATCAGATTTATGATTGTTCATTCAACATGAATAATATCATTTTCTCCAAATCATGAGTTATGAGTGTTGTTTGATTCTTAAGATGTGATAGTTGTTCTTGTGTGCTCATTGAGGAATGGAAGGATCCCCATCAACCACAATCTGCATACAACTGTAACATAGTTTGATTTCTGTTATTTCCTTTCATGCAAGTGTGCTTTACTTTCTATAAGTGTGATTTGCTTTCTGCAAGTTTGATTTACTTTCTTACATTTGATTTGATTGTCATTAAACTGCTTTCTTACTAGCTATCTTAGTTTGCTTGCTTGACAACTAAATCACTAGTTGCTATTTACTGCTTTCTGGATTAATTTACTGCTTTCTAGATTATCATAGTTTGCTTCTTATAGTTGTTCATAGATTAGTTTGCTTTTGAATAGTTTAGAAAGGCCATGGCGTTAATTCATTCATTCCATCTTTAGAATTTAATTTAGTTTTCTTGCATGAGATTTCTTTTGCAGTTTTCTTTAGTTATATTTGTAATATGTATTCCCTCTCTCTTTCAATTCTAAACAAACTTTCTACAATAGTTTCATTTGAGGTCCCATATATTTTGGTTTGCTTCTAAGTTTACGAAACCCTCGGGTTGACATATTAAAATGACAAAGGATTTAGCATACCATTAAAACACCCTACAGTGGTCCCATATCTTGTCAAAGTCAACTCTTCAACAACCACTTGGGAAACCAAGTTCAACAAGGATTTTAGGGTTTAGGAAGCTCCTTTAAAAGTAACATCCCCTAAGCCAAGCCCTCAAATCCCTATTCCCCTATCCTAGAGAACCATGCACCTTGCTTAAAAGGCAAGCAAGTCCCAGTCTTGAGTCTCTCCTAGGAAAGGGTCATCGGGATCACTTCACATCCATTTTAGTTGATTTACCCTTCATAAGTGATTCTCTATATATCGGGTCTCCTCCCATCTACGAAAGTCCGTAAAGAGTAGGAAGCTTTAGTCGTGGTGACAGTGAGCTTTAGCTTCATTGTTGCTCTTGACCTAGCAAGTGCCCCTTTAGAACCCCCTACTAGTCTGAGCAATAACACAACCTGCTACAAAACTCTCAACGCCCAAACAAGGAATCTGCTCAGCAAAAATCTAAGCTATAGCTGCTCTCTCTACCTACCAGAATTACTCAACTGGAAAACCGAATTTTTCTGCCAACCTGCACTAAAAAATCGAACTTCCCCAAGCAATTCGATCTGCTTGGCTTTGCTCTGCGCAGCCTCTAGAAATTTGTCCTGTTGCTCCCTCTGAACAGCAAATTTTTGCTTCTGCTTCTGAGCTTCCTCGTCTAATCAATCACGCTCTGAAAGAAATCAGGAAACTACCACACACATGATAAGGGAAATTCCAACCAGAACAACTTATCGACATCTGAATCACAAGAGCAGAAAACTAAGTCAGACTATATATTTGAACCATTCAAAACAGGAACAACAAATTTATGTTCCAAGGAATTATGAAGTTTGCAAAATCCAGTCCTATGGTAACCACTCATTACAAATTTCCAGTGATCGGAAGATTCCACAGAACATTAATCTAGGATGGTCAAATCGATTCTCAATCTGACAATTTTGTTTTTATCACTCAGAGCATCATATCAACATGTATCAACGAAGATGACAGTTCCGAGATGAGAAGACGTTCGAAACCAAAAATGAGATCAAGCCTTTTCATCAACAAGCTTCAAGGACAAAGCCTTTTGAGGAGGAAGGCAATGTTATGAACAATATATATATATATAGAATGATGATAATTGTAATAATGATTAGTTATAATAATTAGTACTGAAGAGGCATGTTTAAATGGGACATGACCTTCCATGAAGAGATACCTGCCTAGGGTATATAACCAGGCCCTCACTCTCATTTGTATCATCTTTTTTTTGCTAAAGCAAGAGTCGTGCCTTCTTTTTCATTAAATCAAACGAAATTTACAATATATACATTTTTCCATCAAACTGTGTGGACCAAGGAGAAATAGGAATATGTGCTAAGACAAGTTCCCAAAACTTCCCGCCGAACACTTTTAAGAACCGTCAAAAACAAGTTACGGGAGTCATTGGGCACCTGAGCCCTTCTTGCAAAAACCCTCTACTTAATCACTGTCGTCCAAACTTCTTAAACAATCCAATGCTGGAGATACATATCGCATCACAAAGGAGCAAGATGTTTAAACCCCGACCCCACCGAACCGCTCGTACAATCCAAATCGTTGATCGGACATGATCAAATCAGACGGTGGAGTTGCAAATCGTGCACCATAAAATCATTGAATTTTATCGTGCGATGAGGATGGTTTTCAAACCCATCCCACATCCACGTGTCAAGCATTGTATGGTATCGCTGCCAAGAATTCGAAACCACCTTTAACTTGAAAGTGGTGCGATCGCACCAAAACCATTCAAGGGGTGGTTTTGTCTCCCAACACTGGGAAAAATGGGAAATGGTGCCGCCAGCACAGTTATTGTTCTCAACCTTTCTTCTGACTGTGAAAACCCAGCGCCCTCCTTCGGGGATTTTCAGCGAAGTGATGACTTTAGCTGCAGAGGCCGCCTCTGGCGGGCTATCCTCCGTAGACCTGTTTGACCAAAATTGTGAATCCTGCAGAAATATGCTCATTGCGTATTAGCTTCCTTAGTTCTGTCCTGATACACTTTTTTATCCTCTTCTGCCTGGTTGTGGCAAGTCCACTCTTCCTTGCTAGAGTAAGCCCTCCAGCAAGTCCACTCTTCCTTGCTGGATATTTAGATTGTCGTGTCCCAGCGTTGAAAGCTCGGCGCGTAGTCGTGGGGTCTTCAAAGCTCTTGGTCGAGTTAGGCATCGGCTAGGTGAACTCCACCCGCTCCAATCCAACCCGGCGATGTGTGTAACACTTTGCAACCTCTGGGTATCTCCATCCTCCAGGTCGTCGCTTCCTTATAACACATTGCCTCTGGCACTCTCCCTTTGGGTGTTATCTCTGGGATGACGTGTCCCGGTCCTTTCCTTCCCGGTCGCATAGACTCGGGTTTCAATACGATCCTTCCAGGCTATTCTTTCTAGGTAGGGTCCACCATGCCACATAAGCCCAGCACTTCCAATTCTGTCTCCCGACTCTGTCAGTTGTCGTTCCTCGGCGCCATCGATTGACGGACTTTCCTCCAAATGTTAATTTTGCCTAAGTGTTGACCTTTTTTGGTCTTTCTGCTCTCGGCTTCCCTCGGCTCTGCGTTGGACTCCCCCTTCGGCTCTGTCACATGGTTCCGCTATGTACTCTGATTGCACTCCTCCTTACTCCTTTTACATTGTGCACATAGCACTACTCCAGTCCTCCCACAGCCCCTCTCGATTGTACTGTGCACGTAGTACAGTCCTCTAATCCACTCACATCCCTTCACAGCTGTACTGTGCGTGTAGCACAGTTCTCTGATCCTGCAAGCAAGGTTTAAGAATGCATGAGTCCCTCCTAAGCTTTAACTCCTACAGTCGTTAAATGATTGGATCTATGCATCCGAACATTAACAAGATTAAACAGTGACAAAAGCTAACACTTCAACTGCACTCAAAACAAATTGTTCTGCATTTATATATACATAATTAGAAAGAAACAAAGGCCCTTGGCCTGAAATACAATGATTTTTCCCTCTCTGGCCTTTTGGCCTCTCTCGGCTCCTGCAAGCCTCTTGCTTGTCTCACACTCACCCCTCTCCACTCTTCTAATTTTAAATAAAAATATTTGTACAAGGAGGACTGAAACTAATTTAGTTTTAGATCCTAGAATCTCTCTAGATCCATAATAATCTCACCTAGACCCCTCAACTTAGGCCTATGAATCTTATCTAAGATCTAACTAACTCAATATTCTCTCTATCCCATTCTCGAGATCTCTCTTTGAGAGAGGTCCTATTATATTAATCCAGCTTTTGTACATTTGTCATAAAAACGTAGGAAAAATACATAAAAATAAATAATAAAGTCAAACATTAGGGAACCAACTCACTTAGTAAATTGCTTTGACCCTCCCGGTCAATTCTGCAGTAAAAATGGTGAGTTGATGCTCCTACATCACACCTCCATGGGAGAAATTAAACAAATAATATAATCAAGGAGTGGTTGTAACCTACAACAAGATAAATCCAAGAAGATAGGGTGAATTAGGGTTTCAACCATGCTACGACTTCAACAAATAAATAATAAAATATTTCCTCCACATGTGCACCCTCCAATATGAAACTCCAAGAATAGTAAGAAGACCAAGCAAATGCATGCAATGTGTCACGTGTGATCCTCCTCAAGTTCTAAGTGCACACAAGGGGACACTTCTCCTCATGTGCTACACGCCCCTCATAACAACCTCCAATAAAATAATACATATGTGCCAAGTCAAAGAGGTAAGGGTGCTCTCCATGATAGCTGAGATAATGCCAAGCGTAGCTGAAAAATCCATGCAATAATGATTAGAGAACACCTACAAGAGGTGCACCCTAGAGGACTGTGCCATGTAACTATCTCAACCAACCATCGAATATTAAATATCATCCATATGAAGGGCATCCTAGTAAGAAGTGCCAAAGTGGTTAGTTTGATCAATATGCTTGCCAAAAACATGTGTTGTTTTTGAAAAGTTAAAACCATTAACTAATTTCCCTCACAAACCAAACTGTCTTATCAAATAGGAGTGTCAGAAAATAGAAAAGAAACCATATAGGTCAAACTGAATGGTTTAGGGATGCAAACAATGTATGATAGATACCTCTTAGGGTAGTAGTAATCAGTGCACAGGAAGCATAATAAGATTTAGGTAGTGTGGAGTGAAAAAAAAGGTACAAGAGCTGGGGTACAGGTCCAGAAACTTCACAATCGTATTAAGAGTATACTGCCTCTTTGAAGGCATGATCCGGGAATTGATGACTAACTTCCTTCACTAGAGCTTAAATCTTATGGGTTCATACAAAACATGAAATCATGTACGAAGTAGGGGGAGATAGAATCAAAGTCAAGAGGTCATAGTTTTTTAATGTCTTGAAAAAGCTAAAAGGGTTTTAGCAGCTTATCGTTGTTTCTCTTTGGGAAGGAACAATAATTTTCTGTGAATATCTGATAATATCAGATATCGAAATTATTTTGTTTTCCAACTTTTCTATGATGTCCTGGTTTTCAGGCACCCAAATTAAATTTGTTTTACATCACTATGTTTCTTCCTTTAATTAATCTTTAGTGTAAAATTCAACTAACCATGGTTAGGGTGTTCAAACAACAAAAAGACATTCACTTCATTGACATGCTTGTGAATTTTTCATCATGGTTCGAAGTGGAAGTAAACATGGGAAAATATCAGAGGCTAACCAGGCCTATTAGTGATAAGTTTCGAATGAGCTTCCATTTCCCAGGGCTTCCAGCTATAAATCTGAAATCAAAGAACAAAATTCAAGTGATAAATCTCCAGCGACGAGAAGTCCCTGTTATTGCATAAAGAATCACTCAAATGTGTAAAATTGACAGGCATGAAACTAGACTGAGATTTTTTTTAAAAGGCAACTCATTTTACCTTTATCATTGCTAAAAGCATAGTCAAACAGCAATACAAGACATGCGTAACACCAAGGACAAAGAGAAGGCGATGCAGCTGCTCAAGGCTTTCATATGAAACAAAAGGCTCCTGACCCTACAACAGAAAACAACCAATTCTAAAATCAACTCTTTTGCCTTATTTTTGTTCTCTTGAATGGCCTTCAGGCTTACAGCAGTTCTCGAACTCTTGTAATCATGATGTCAAAGTAATACAAAATCTAAAATAAAATTAGGAATCCAAAGAACTGTACTAGTGGAAAGAAGAAACTCAAAATAAATTATTTTCAAGTTGAAAGAGAACAAGAATGCCTAGTAGAGACACAAAATTTGCAAAAAATTACCTTATTGCAGGGATTGCTAACAACAGGCTGTTGTTGATCAGCAACGTGTAAATGATATTGTGGAGTGTAAACACGGCTAACTGATGAGTGGTTTAAATGTTTTTCATCACTTTCATAATCTTTCTTGGAACAAGGATAAAATAGGCTACTGTATAGTGATGATTTCACGCAGATATCAGATATCCCTCTTGAAGATAGAGACAATATCAACGATATCAGTCCCAGTAACATCAGCTCTGTTAACACATACATACACACACATTCTTATGCTTAGAAAAGTGAACCTACATTCATACATTTCAACTTGTATTCTCCTCCACTCATGAAATTACGGAGTACAGATTAAGTATACACACTTACCCTGTTTGATCTTCTCTAGAGCTGCCAGCAGAGGCTTCCGCTTTGTTTTTACCAACCACTGCCCCCAAACCCAAAGACACCACAATTAAACTCATATTTTCGTTCTCGCGTTCAACATTCTTCAAGTTGCTTCTGTCCTCTGCCTTGCAGGGAAAATGACTGTGATTCTGGTTTATAAAATAAATGCTTGCATATGGTATCGACATTGTGATTTTACTTTTTCTGTTTTCCAAAGACTATTGCATACGCGTCACTGCACTCACAGAAGCTGGATGCATTTTACAGTTGGGGTGGGGTAAGGAAGATCCATCAACTCTCGGTATGTGTGTAATGGTATATTTCTGGACCGTGTATTGGATATACTGAATATGGACACAAGCAGAGACCCATCTCAATCCGGGTCTGATATTCACCTCGTAAAGCTCAAGAATGCATATTTGAGTTCACACACAGACATATCCAATACGGAAATTCAAAAACTTTTTAATATGAGACATGGATTTAGAAGAGTCTAGGGCGTTACACACCCTTGCATCAAAAGAAGTGAAATGCGCATTCTACAGTTGGGGTTGGGTGGAATGATTTATCAACCCTCCATACACGTGTGTAAGAAAATACTTTGAATCCACAAAATCCATTGGGGTAGTAGGGTAGGGTAGGCTGGGGTGATATATCAACTCTCCATCTATGTGTGTGAAGGTACATTGAATCTGCACTATCCATTAGGTGCATGGAATATGGACACTAACAGATACCAGTATGATATTCACCTTGAGATTGATAAACTTGTTAATGTGCATATTGAGTACACACATTTTCAATGTCTAAGTATATATCAGACATGGACTTAGATGGGTTTGTGTTTAGACATGGTGATTTATCAGCTCTCCATATATCTGTGTGTGAAGGTACATTGAGTCTAAACTATCCATTGGGTGCATGAAACATGGAAACTAACAGAGCCCTGTATGATATTCACCTCGAGATAGGGAAGCTTGTCAATGTGCATTTTGAGTCCACACACTTTCAATGTCGAAAGTATATGTCAGACATGGATTCAGATGAGTTTGTGTTTAGACATGGTGATCTATCAGCTCTCCATATATCTGTGTGTGAAGGTACATTGAAAATACACTATCCATTGGGTTCCTGTAATATGGACACTAACAGAGCCCTGTATGATATTCACCTCGAGATTGGTAAGCTTATTAATGTGCATTTTCAGTCCAAACACTTTCAATGTCGAAGTATGTACCAGAGATGGATTTAGATGAGTTTGTGTTAGTACAATGAGGATTGCATTCCTTCCTGGAAAAATAAGAAATGACTTGCAGATTTCAAAAGACACAGATTAAGTAAAACTTACCCCTCCAATACGATGAATAGATCGTTCCACCATAAAACAGATGGCGACTAGAACAGTGGTAACTGTAGCTACAGACCATGTTGGAGTTTCAGCCAGGGATCTCCCTTCTCCTGCCATGATTTTTGTTCTGCTCAATTCCAACGGGGAAGGAGATCCTTAGACACTCGTTCCAGATGGTTGGCTGTCTCTACATACTTCATTCGCTTTCTTACATGTAATGTGGTGTGTCCGGCGGATGCTAGACAGTGCCTAGTTTGCACATTAATTGCACTGCTATTTATTACATCTCTTGAAACGAGAAGCTTTGCTCAAACAAAACAAACAGCTGCTAGTGGAAAACAATACAGTAGGCCAGAACTGGTAAAAGATCCCTTGGAGTCTTCACATCTCCGATGACGTGTCCACAGTGTGAACTGCTCCGACAATACCAGTGCGTTCAGCGGTTCATGAAATTGCTGGCTTGGCTCAAAATTTGATGTTTATTAGGAATCTATCACATCTGATTCCTGGGCCTTCTGTTTTTTTGTGACTTACTTGGGAGATAATAATTTATTAGAATATACGGAAAGGGGTTTGAAAAAGGTGTTGGTTTACGAGAAAAAACTTGCACATTCACTTTTGGTCTTTGATCCTCGTGAAGAGATTCCATTCACATATGGATTTCGTTTAAGGGTATTAACGAGAAAACTTGTTAGGAATCACAGAATAGAATAGGATAGAAATTATTTCAACGTCCACGAAGTTAAAGATAGTTTATGGGACAGATTGCTTATTCATCTACTTGATGTATTCGGTCCTTTTTTTGTGAAGCTTCACAATAAATGCTCCCATCTTCTCGACAAACCCCTCGTTAAATAGATTATCCCAAGAGCTAGCTATCAGCGTATCTGCATAACTTTCCCTGTTGTCTTTGAAGGCCTCACATTCTAAAATGAAATGTTTTTCTGTTTCCACTTTTCCGGAAGAACAAAAAATGCATACCCTTTCCTCCCACACTTCCTTTGGCCTTTTCCAGCGCCCTGTTTCACAACGGAGTTGATGAAAATTAGTCCTTAACTGAGCAATAAGAATTTTGGCTCTCCAAGAAATATTGGCCTCTATGTATGCTTTTGGTTGATGATTATGAGTGGGATTAAACACATGCAAAAAATTTGTGATGGTGATAGATCTTTATGAGCAAAAAGAATATTTTCTTGGGATAAGAATTTATATCAATAAAACAAAAATGGGGTAGGAATAGGAGAGGGAAGTAAGAAGTTTTTATGTGAAATATAATCAATAGTTTAGTATGGGTTATAAATAAAATTAGTATAATTACATTAAAAATATTAATGTGGTTGATATAGTTGAAGGTTTCATAAATATAACAAAAAAAAGTTATTGTAACACCAAAAATATCTTACTAATTTATACATTTATCTGATTAAACATGTCTAAAAAAAGTTACGAGTCAATTTTAACTTATGAAGAAAAAAAAAATATATATATATATATATATATGGTGGAACTTATTAAAATTGGAATAATCTCAAATCTCTAGAAAATTGGTGGGCCGTTAAATTTATTAAAAGTCAATACAACCAAACAAACTCTCTAGGCCCTCAATTAAAAAAATTAAATAAAATAAAGTCAAAAGAGCCTCATCCACCTTAAATTGAAATAAGAAGCCTTCCCCAAATATGAAAATGTTGTTTTGTTTTTCAAAAACGCTATTTTCAATGTGATTATTATTATTAAAACAAGTGTTAGGTAGTAGCTAATATTTGTCATTTAATTTAAATATAGTTAAATCTTAGTTTGGACTACTTCGTTGATCAATTAAAGACTTGGTAAAAAAATAGATATGAAAGTGAAAATGTTGTGCTAAAATGGTGTTTTTTGGTGAGCACCCTACCTCTACCTCATTGGTTGTAATAAAGCTCTATAATTTTATTTCATCATACTGTTTTGTTCAAATTGGTATAGAAAAATTTAATTTCAACTAAATGAAATTAACATTACAAATTAAATTGTATTTATAGTTTAACATTACAAAATAAATTTTATTACTTTTTAATATTATTTTAATTTATTTATAGCTAGAGTATCTTATATGATCTAACTTTTCATTATTAAATTTTTTGTTTTCTAAAAGATTAAATAATACCAATTTTGAAGTAATGTTATTTGTTAAAAAATCAATTAATAGTTTAAAACAAGAAGTGAGCCATTTATGTTGAGGATCTCGCACAAACATCTATTTCTAAATATGTAAAAAAATAAATTTTACAGTGCTTCCAGTGTTTTTAAATATGTAAAAAATAATATTTTACAACTTTCAAAAATAAAAATAATATTGCCTAACATTTTAAATATTAATATTTATATGAAACAAAAATAATTAATATTTTAAAAGTAATATTTTCATAATATTAATATTTATATGAAACAAAAATAATTAATATTTTAAAAGTAATATTTTCATTATTTTATATAAAACATGAAAAAAAATATAATCAATTTATCAATACAAAATTTAGGAAATTTAGTGTAAACTATTATTTCATAATTAATGTAAAATTGAAAACAATTTTATTAATCAATAATACCTAAACTTAAAAAATTATTATAAACTTTCATAATTAATATAAAGATAAAAATAATTTTAAATTTTAAATTAAACAATAATAATAAATTTGTAAAATACATATTATATAATTAATTTTCTATTATTATAACTTTTATCCTTCTACAATTTTATTTTTAAAAAAATAATATTTTTTTTTAAATTTGTGTTGTTTCAATATTATTAAAGTAAAAAGCTAATTAATAGTTGTGAACATAAAGTAATCCATTTATATAAAGGAAAGTGCCCTAATATGAATTCTAAATATATAAAAAATAAATATTTTACAATTCAAAAAAGTTATTGAAAATGTGTTTAAGAGTTTGTATGCATTTAGATTTAAAATATAAATATGTCACTTTTTAGCATTTTGTAAAAAAAAAACATTCTAAGATTTAAAATACAAAACTCAACACTCCACTCATTTGTCAAAAAGATTAAAACAATATTCTAAGAAATCATAAATCTCACTATTTTGAAAAAATGTTGCAAACCAAAAACAAGTTAAACAATAATACTAATGAAAAAAAATAATAAAATATATATTTTTCCATTATTATAACATTTATCTTTTTAAAATTTTATTTAAAAAATTAAAGTAATACCAGTTTTGAAGCTTGTGTTGTTTCAATATTATTATGGTAAAAAGCTAATCAATAATTGTGAACAAAAACTAATCCATTTATGTAGAGGAAATTACACAAACATGCATTTCTAAATATGTAAAAAATAAATATTTTACAACTCTTAAAAATTATAAAAACATGTTTAAAAAATACAAAATGTGTCTCTTCACTCTTTGGCATTTTGTAAAAAATATTTTAAAAACACTTTCCCATTGTAAGATTTAAAATACAATGGGAACTTTGTTTGCTTAGAACTTTGTCTAAAATGCTCTCACAAAAATTTTCTACCAATCACAACACTCACTCTTTCCACAACACACATAATTACCACCATCTGGGTAAACCATAGAGTAGGGAGTTGCTTGGGGCAATTGTTGTTGTTAGGATTGCACGTGTGGCTTTCGTCACAATTGTAAAAGGTTTTAGCCTCTGTTACAGTCCCAAGATATACAAATAATAAAAAGCAATGATTAATTGAAATATAAAAATAAGCAATTATTGAAATTAAAAAGAAGATTATTGAAATTAAAAAGAAGATTACAAAGCGCTCAAAGAAATGGTTGTACCATATGATAGCAAGATCAATAAAACTAGTGTAGTCAACTCCATAAACATTTTCAGGTTTGGTTGTACC
The DNA here is from genome assembly GCA_031772625.1 of Pinus tabuliformis. Lineage (NCBI taxonomy): Eukaryota > Viridiplantae > Streptophyta > Pinopsida > Pinales > Pinaceae > Pinus > Pinus tabuliformis. Next base: position 17,624,504 of record CM062805.1, read on the forward strand.
ATATGATAGCAAGATCAATAAAACGAGTGTAGTCAACCCTATAAACATTTTCAGGTTCATAGTTCCTACATTAACTCTCCCCATTAATAATGAGTTTAAATGGATTGAAAATGCTTAAGTGTTGTGTTTACTCTTCTTTATAAATATGTTAATTTTGCATATTAAAAGACCATTTAAAATCTATCTTTTACACCTTAAATGACATATGAAAATATCATTGTAAATAAAGAAGGTGATAAAATATTATAGTAAATATTATGATAAAATAATTTATAAATAAATAAAAATAATGTAATAGCTCTAGAAAGCATGAAAATGTGAAATGACATCAAAATTGACATTTATTTTTAACTAGACACTATTTATATCTTGAAAGATATAACAACCTTGTATTTTAAATATTTGGATGATCTTAGAGATTGAGAGGAGTAAATGACCCTCTCCAAAATAGATATGTTAATATATGAACATCATACTAACAAAAAAATGTTTGTTATAGTGATACATGTTTAATATTCAAAAAGAAAGAAATTGGAATTTTAGAGACTCTCTAAAACATTGGTAATATCATTTTTTGGAAAACCATGAAAATATTAAAACAAACCAATGTAGATGGAGTCCATTGATAGTTGATATTGGATTAAATTTAATCTTAGTTTCTTGCAATCTTCAAGGGCACCAAGGTTGTTGCTTACCATTGTTCTGTTCAGATCCATGGTAAATTGGGTAACCCTAACGGCCTCATCACAACTAACCTCCACTGTAATTCTTGCAAGCTCGGTCATGTTTAACCGTTGATACCCTATACACAGCTGGAAAGCCAACATACAGAGGTTGTGATGGGAAGTTGTGTCGCAGACCTTGCGGACCAGATCTGAGGATCAAATCTGATTAGGGCCAGATTCCTCACCATGGGTAAATTGAATACACGCATAAATTAAACCAACGAGAAAAACAGTGGAACATATTACAACCAGAAGGGCTTTCTTCCTTCTATGTTTCTTTGCCTCATGGCTTAATGCAGGAGGTGAAGGAACAATCTTCTCGTATCCTTTATAAGCATTCATCTCTCTGTCGATATCCAGACACAGATTGGACTCAAATTTCTTAGGTTCTTGGTTCTGCTCCATACCTTTAAAAGATGAGATTTAAAGAAATGTATGAAGAGAGACGCGTTGTGAAAGTCAAATTGGAACAGTGGGTTGGTGGACATAACAATTCTTTGGTGCAAGGAAATGGAAAGCACGATCAAAGGTGTGTTGTGAAAAGCATATGAGCTCATATCAATGGCAATAATGTCACTGCGTCAGTAATCTTTCCTAATATATCCCACATCTAATAGAAATGCAAACAAGGTTCAATACTTTCCACTCCAAAATGCAATCATTCCTATTTTGATCCACTGGTTTTCCGGTTCCACTCTATTTTGAAAACTCGAGTAATGGAGTGGAGCATGGCACACGGGTATCAAATGCATCAGGTGCCAAATGTATGATTACACAATAAGAGTGAATGTTTTGCATGGTTGTAAGGGACTTGCATATCCCTATGATGTTAATATACTCTTGAATAACATAATCACTTACATGCATATGTTTATTGTCTGACATGACCAACTGATTGTGGTTATGTGTGATTTTCCATTGTATGATATGTGTGAATACCTTGAAAAATTGTTGTGTAAGGTTTGTGGTTAGTATTGTGTGTAATTGTTTAAAGAATACCCAATAAATTGTTGTGGTGTGTGTAAATCTATGGGTTGTATAATATAATGGAAAAAGGAGCATCTGAGTCTTAGAACTAATGAGATTTGTTGTTAAAGTGTTGAATATAGCATTTCAAAAGACTATATGAAACTTGTTGTGTATGATGGGTCATTACATTTCTTTTCAGTTGTGGTCTAATATTGAGATCTCGCATCGCATATGCCAAGAATAGTTATACAAGGTCGATGAATTCCTAGAGACTTTAGATCCAGGTTCATAGAGAATGACCTTGTAATTTGTTTGAATGAGCCTTGATAATTGTTAAACTAAGAACCATAAAGCTATGAAGGCACTAAGTTAGCAAAGCATTGGATGGGAATTCTTCCACCATCTACCGTAAAATATTCATGTTGCATTGCGTCGAGGATTCCAAGAGTTATTTGTAAAATGGGGCACAGTTGACAGGCACGAGATGGGAAGATGTTCGTCACTTGTTTCCAAAATTGTCATCACATAGTGGAGGTGTGATGGTGGGTACTTGGGTGCATTTGCGTTATTAACGGAGGGCATGACAGAAATCCCTCTTCATCCTTAAACAAGAAAATCATTGTTGCATGAAGGTTTGGGACCCGGTAGGGCCCTTAACTTAACCTAAGGTGGTGTGTGCCACGTGAGACACGAATGACATGTACTAGTGACATGGCTAAGTTTTTGACATGACACACTGACCGTGTGACACGTGGCATGCAGATATGGCATTTTGGTTGTCCAAGTGGCTAGATTTTGAGTGACAAGTGGCAATTTTAGGGAATGTCACATGGTAGGATGATGTCACCCTAACATCGATGTGACATTGGTAGGGCACCAAAGAAATGGGTGACATGGAGGTTAGGATGATTTGTCACTTATATGACACATGGAAGTGGCTTGTGGTGCCACTTGGATTGGGGATTGACACATAGTATTGATGTGGTGATACATGTGGATGGCGACCACATCACCATGGAGCTCAGGATCGCTCATCAGGAGCTCAAAATTTGCCAAAAGATCGAAGTGTCAGAATCTTGATAAGCTTAGCTTTAGATTGAAGAGCTCGTCATTCTGAATCCAATGGTGTGAACGACACTCAAATCCGAGTTCGTATGCAGAAGCTAGAGCAAGTCAAAATTCAGGTTTAACTTGTCCAAGTGGCCAGATTGGATGACATGACAAATGTCCCAGTGAATGGGGAAGCACCAAGTGGCGGGTTTCCATTGGTCCTCGCATATCGCATATCGGAGGTATTACAGAATTGGCCCCGGCGCAGACAGGGTTGTGATGCAATCGCAATTGCAAATCTCTTAATGTTATGGTAATCAGCCCCAGAATAGTCAGGGTTGTGATGCGATATCGCACATCGCAATCGCACAGTCGAGTTGTGATTTTCAATAATCGCATATCGCACTGTTAACCCGCCAATATATATATTTTACCGAGGTTATCCGCCGATTGTGATGAGCAATAAGCCCCGGATGCGATGCGACTCTCGATTCCAATTTATAACCCGGTGGGTCCACTGCTATCTCAGTGTATGGACTTTGATATCCGTCGAGGGAAAGTGCCAATTGCGATAGGAATGTCGAATGCGATATGATATATGTTGTGTTTCATAATCCCGACAGATCTGTGTATCGCAAAGTGCCTATGGTTTGGGCTTGGTTTTTCCGCCTATTGCGATATCCAACACGGTACGAAACTGTCACCTTTACCACCAAAAAAGCCATTCCGCATATGACCACTCGGCCCTTAACTGCGAGATAGGCTTGAAAGTTGGCGAGACCGCCAATTTCGGCAGAACTACCAGTTTTAACTACTAATAATGAATTTAACTAGTAGTAAGCCAGATTTGGAGGAGAAAATTATGGAAAGACTGACAAAAGTCATAACTAAGGCAATTTTCGACCAAATGGGATGCAAAAAAAGGCTAGATAGCCATTTTTGGACATTCTGAACTAATGGGAATAGGTTTTAGGATCAAAGGAGCACTTCTAGATAGGATTTTTGCAAAGTGAAGCCTATGGGTGCTCTGGTCAACCAGAGTGTTGATTCAGTTTATGGAGGAGTATGAAGGTGGAGATGACCTTGTAGGGGTCTTCCAACCTCCATCTGCTTTCTGCAGCAACTATTACAACAGTGTTGTAGCTTTATTTCTTCTTTGCTCTATATGTGTATGGAGGAAGAGACTTGTTTGAGTACTTCAAGTGGATTGTAGTATTGTTTATGCTCTTGGAAATTGGAGTATGGGGTCTTGATTTGAGAGCCCTTAGCTCGTTGATTGTTTTTCATGAATAACAATAGATTGTCATGTGTTTAGAGTGAGATTTCTTTGCAGAAGAATGTTTCCTTGAAGGGGAAACTAGCCACTCTTTTTGTCAGCAACACTTATGCACTCTTTATTACTGAAGAATTTTG